>LAPY01001594.1:0-22618 GCA_000970635.1 Eragrostis tef
CCTTCAAAACCATCTTCTCCTCGAAACCCATCCCCACAAAACGCTCAACCAGAGAGGAAGATGGCCCAGCCTTTCATATAGCCCCACAAATAAACAGCACATTAACGATAACAACAGGAAACAAGCTAATAATATCGTCTGAATAACTAGCTTGTGTTCACACATTGTAGGTTCAGCATCTTACCAGAGTGGACGGGCCAGGAGTATCAAGGTTTCTTGAGGCTGCCTCTGATGTGCCAGCGCCATCAAGGCTCCCTGTCACCTCAACGTCATCGTCACTGTCCCAGTCAAATCCATCATCGCTATCACTGATCCCGTCCTGTTACACAATTTCAGCACCAAATCTCAAGCACCCCATCAAGTCTAAATAGTCACTGTTAGTTATTGAAGAATAAATATATGAAGAATGGAGATTTTGTCTCCACAGAAAGTCAAGGTGGTTTGCTGTTTTGGCAAGGTCTGCACAAAGTGAAGCATTTGATCATGGGGGTCATGTATATCAAGTGGCTAAGGGTTAAAAAGAAGGATACTCGATCGGACAAACACCTTGAAAAATACTTCTTTTAACAATGTCAAAAGTACAATTCCGTGAAGTGTTTTCCTCATGTCTGCAGAACCAGAAGTGCCAGTAACAGATTGTCATGATGAGGGATGGAACACTGGATTTGGACATTCGTTTGGGGATGAAGAACTGTTGGTATAACATCAACATCTTGCCTCACGAGCTCTCAGATGAACACGATCAAATCAACTGGCCCGTAATCACTATAACCCATATAAACAGCAATGACATTTCAGGGGACACAACAGAGAGGAGCCATGCGAGTTCAGAAGATAGACATGTGTTAACGATCAAGATGTTCATACGATTGGCCATTCAGATTTAAGGCAAAATACAGCTGGAAGCTCAATTGAAGTAAAGTAACAGGCAATGTAGTGGGAGACTGGGAGTTGCTTATTATGTTGTCTAAACGAAACAAATGACTACACCTTTTGTTCATCGCACCATTGCCCATCACTGCATTAGTTCTCTTTGAGTGTCGTCTTCTATGCCTAATTTTCGTACCAGACGGATCAACACTATTGTGGGGGTGGTTCTCTTCAGGGATCAACAGCTGACTTCTGGAATGTGCACAATAAATGGGTATTGGAAAATGACACTAAGAAAACCAACTGATATGTTCTTCAAAATCACAGAATTGCCGTAGATTGATCAAGGGTAAATGAAACCCCACATTTGATATGAGCATTCAATATGCAATGATTTCAAGTTAAAAATCACCGCAGCGCATTCGATGGAAGTGGGCAAAATATATACAGGGGAAAGCAGAGTACAGGATAGGAGAGAGCTCTCACCGCCATTCCGACGCGCTTTGGGCGACCTGTCCCCCTCGATCCTTCCCTCTGGTCCTTGGCCCTGGAGCGGTGGGAAGCTACGGATGGCGGTGGAAGGAGACGAGACGGCGAAGGCGGCCGCGCAGCTCTGGCGCGGTCCACTCCTCTCCCGATTCGGAATTTCGCCTCAGGCTGCCTCTCCCGCCTTCCCTCATCATCCTCGGCCTCGGCGCGGTCGGAAGGCGGTGGGCGGCGGAGGAGGCCACGACGGCGACAGCACAGCCTCTCCTGACTCCGCTCCTCTCCGGCTTTGAGGAGACGGAGGCGGCGACGGCGAATCTCTCTCAACGACAAGGAGCCTGGTGCCCTGCGCCCGCCAATGCACCTCGGCTATGGGAACGTCGCCGACGGCACCTCAGTGACATGTGGGCCTGCGCTATGCTCGCCCGAGTTGTCAGTGAGAGTGTTGACCGGGGGTACGGCGGACCTCGGTTGGCATAGGCAGTAAGAGATCTCATATGCGGCTGATCTTGTGGTCCTTGCTGTGGCGAACAGTTTGCCGGGATAACGGGCGCGCGTTGCCGCGTTCAAGTAGATTTTTGAAGGCACACAAGTAGATACACAGTTCTTCTGCGTAGCACATGTCCCAATGCAAATAGAGAGAGAGAAGATCACGTTTGTGAAAGTCACGAGATATTCTGTTGTGATATATGCAGCCACTAGCAATGTCAGCTTTGTGAGCATTAATGTTTTATAAATATATACGAGATATTATTTTTAAAATATGTATAATAAATTTTAGAATAGTATATAAGATTGTGCTCGAACGTTGCATACTATATCACATATCACGATTTTTGTTATTTTAACGGTGGAAAAGTAATGAGATGATTGTTGGTGGTGGTGACACATGCGGAAACATAAAAAGAAAACAATAAGAAGAAAACACATATAAATATTAGATATGAAAAAAAAGTTATGTATGTTTTAATTGAATTGTTCTTTTTGCAGATCTCATAGGAAACATTAAGATATACATGGCATATGTTAACGGTAGGTTTTTGTGTGTGTGTGTGAGAGAGAGAATGTGTACTACTCACATGGCACATGTGAGTATGTGGGTTCATGGGGGACCAATATGTCTTTAAAATTGTAATGTATTTTCTCCGTTTTTTTATATGATATTGTTGATTTTTTTGTTAAACTTTAACTAACAATATAGATTTAAATAATTACTTTTTGAATGTGAAATTAATGTAACGAAAAAAGTCAATGGCGTCATATAGAAAAGAACAGAAGGAGTAATATGATAATGACAAATATTGTAGAACAGACAGTGTATATGTGTTTTGTCATACTAGTAAATATCTGGTTCTTAATAGATGACAATTTTAATGCATATATCTAAACTTTTCAAATTCGGCAAATTATCCCATCCGTTCATAACAACAGTACGTGGATCGATGGTTACTCCACAAGTTGGGTAATCCACAAGTCTATGGTTTTTTTTACGCAAATTACAATCAGAGATCGAGCAAGTGTTTTTCTTATTTGTGATAAGTTAAGACGTAGATTTTGTGTCATGAAAACCAGATATAGTTGTTTAATCCGAGGGTGAGTCGAAACACCACCGATTTCTCCTCGACGCAGCATATTGGGTATAAGAATGGTGGTAAATATTAAGGCGACGATAATACTACAACATAGATTGGGTACAAGACACACATACGCACGTTGCTCTCGATCTTATTACCACACCACACTATGGATAAGCTAGCGCGCACAGACACGATGCAAGGACACGAACTCAACGATGCACACACGGATACCCCTCGATCACTTTCTCGATCGCTAGCTAATCAAGCTCCTTCATTGGCTCGCCTCAGTTTTGCTTGGTTTTGTCGTCGGCTGGGTTGATGACGAGGTGCTGGTAGGCGAGGCTGGCAAGTCCTGCGCCGGCCATGGGCCCCATCCAGTAGACCCACTGGTTGGCCCAGCGGCGCGAACCGACGATCGCCGGGCCGAACGCCCGCGCCGGGTTCATGACGGCGCCGTCGAAGGGGCCGCAGGCCAGCACGTTGGCGCCGGCCAGGAGGCCGACGGCGAGGATGCCCTTCCTTGTTGGGTCGATGGCCGTGGCGTGGTACGCGTACATGAGGACGAACGCCATGGCCGCCTCCAGCACCGCCGCGTGCCATCCCTTCGGCCAGCGCGTGCTCAGGCAGACGCTGCATGCAAATTATTCATGTATTCAGAGACTACTCCTTTCATTCTTTTTTATATGACGTCGTTGACTTTTTTTTGTTACTTTGACCATTCGTCTTATCTATAAATATTTATGTCAATAGCTAATTGTATAAGTTAGCTTCAAAGTGCTTTTGATGATGAATCCAATGATATTTATTTCACATCTAAAAAATAATTATTTTAATCTATATTGTTGGTCAAAGTTTAACGAAAAAGTCAACATTGTCATATAAAAAAGAATGGAGGGAATAATAATTTGTAATGTAAGACCACGCATATATGTGCTCGCATCGCATGCAAGCAGGTGACTAGCTAGCTAGTACGTACCACTCCTCCGGCGGTGATCCTGAGCAGGAGCGCTGCGGTGACGGCGCCGAGGAGCTGGCAGGTCCAGTAGACGATGGAGCGGACGAGGCAGATCTGGCCGCTGAGGAAGGCGCCGAAGGTGATGGCCGGGTTCACGTGCCCGCCGGAGATGTTCATGGTGCACGCCACGGCGGCCGCGAGGGCCAGCGCCACCGCCACGAGCCCGCTCCCCATGCCGCCCTTGCCATGGGAGAGCTGGGACGCCCGCCCGGCTTATAACGCGGCGGTCACCGGATGAGACGAAAGAGGTTTTGCTTTTGACGTGGCACGGTAGCATGCGATGCGTGCACAGTTGGCGCCTCGTCATCATCATATCCCAGACAAATGCTGTTGGCGTCCCATGTCGTGTCACTCTGCCTTTCCTCCGTTTGGCCTCTCGGTGCACACTGCACCACAGGCTGCTGTTTGGTAGCTTTGGTTTTTCCATGCGCGGCATAGTGAACTTTCGAGCACAAAATCATCTCCAAGTGTTTGCCCCCAATGCATAAAAATGGTGTTTCTTAAACTGAAGGGTACGGTGTTCAAGTTACCATCGACAACAAGCATTAATCTGCGTATTA
Source organism: Eragrostis tef (assembly GCA_000970635.1). Classification (NCBI taxonomy): domain Eukaryota; kingdom Viridiplantae; phylum Streptophyta; class Magnoliopsida; order Poales; family Poaceae; genus Eragrostis; species Eragrostis tef. The sequence continues at coordinate 4,509 of LAPY01001594.1, forward strand.
TCTTAGAATGCAGAGTCTCAAAAGAAAATTGTTGCTTTCCAGTTAACTGGTTCGTTACCTATGAGTCCTAGCAGGTATCTGGCATTACATTGTAACTTCTGAGCTGCATATCCTTGTAGGGTGGCACTCTTTTATCTGTCTATGTTCTATTGAGTCTATTATATTTCATCGTTTTAGTCAAAGGGCTTATGTCATGTAGCTTACTCTATAGCTGTTAAAGTTATAAAATCTACATCATTACCCAGGCTTTTGACTATTTTAAATATAGTAGTTATAATGTTGGTACCTAAGTGTGCGTTTATGTCTCATTGATCGGCATGTTTATACATTTAAAAGTAATTCTGTCCATCTTAGTTGGGGCAATTTTACATGCCTGAATGTGTAAGATTTTTTTTGGGTCGTATAAATGTATAATCCGGTTTCCTTCTCAATTCTACTTCTCTCCTGTTACTGTGCATGCAGGACATCTAGCATGATATACATTCCCTTATGCCAATGCGAGATGCTGCCCGAGCTATTGTGTTGAAGTCGAAGCTGCTTCGACGCTATGCGGCAAGCTTGGCGACGGGGACAATCAATAGGCTCCATCGTTAGGAGGTGTTGTTGTTGTTGTTGTGGTGTTTCCTGTGACCCGTCTGTTTTTGCTCGACTGGTCACATATGGAGACATTGTAAAGTTTTTCCTTTTCTTCTTTTTCTTTTTTTTTGCTTCGGCGTGTATTTTTGGCATCTTTCGGTGCTTTGCTGCTCTTCTAACATAATCGTCCATTATACGTGGCTTTCAAAAAAAAAGAGATGCTGCCCGAGCTGCCTGTGTGTCTCGTGCCTTTCTTCGTTTCTGGAGATGCCATCCCAACCTCACTTTCAGTAATAAAACATTGGGCTTGAATGAAAATACATGTGGAAAGAACGGGTCAGCTAGTGTTTTTTCCAGCAAAGTGAACTGCAGCAAGTGCTTGAGCTAGTTGCGGATGTTGTCCTAACCTCATCCTCTGACCAACGAATCAGTCCTTTCATTGATGCTGAAAATAAGTTCCACACAGCCCCGCTGTACAGAATGCTTGTGTCTGGCTCCGAGACTGTTTGTGACTTCGCCAACTTTGTGTGGCGCAACAAGACCCCTCCAAGAGTGCAATTCTTTATGTGGTTGCTTGTCCAGAGTCGGATTCAATGCAGAGCAAACCTTCTACACAAGAACATTGTTGATGATGACAAGTGTGAGCTCTGTTTGTCCAGCTCAGAGGACTCCGATCATATCATCTTCCGATGCCCCTTTGCACAATCCTTCTGGTCTACATTGGAGATTGACTTGCCTGCTGACATTTCAGTCCAGTGCCTGTGGCGCCTCCCTCGGCCACCGACTGTACCAACCCTTCACTTTGACAGCTTCATTCACCTATGCTGCTGGCAACTATGGAAACACCGAAATGAAGTCGTCTTTAGACATGAGCCACAGTCCATGGTTCGCGTACTGCGTGCGTGTAAGGAAGAGTCGTTCCTCTGGCGTAGCCGACTCAAACAATCGGAAGCACACATCTCTGATGCTTGGTGTTCATTATTCAGTGTAAATATGTAGCACGCTGTGTATATGTTTCACCCCATTCTAAACACTCTGCTGTAAATCCTCAGACATGCCTTTGGCAATCCATAATTAATGGAATCAGGTGGGGATTTTAAATCCCCCCCGTAGACATTCAAAAAAAAAAGTTGACCACATTCTGGGAAAGCACTCAGGCATTGGTTTGAAGACACTCAACATTCAGATTCCTTCCTGTTTCAAAGTAGAAGACCATTGTCATCTCAACAGTTGGCTTCAATCTGCTCTTAGACCAGGGATCGAAGAACTTAAACTTATCTGTTTACCGGTGAAGGCAAAATATGATTTCCCGTTCTCACTTCTGTCTAATGGGAGCGGAGACTCAATCCGTTCTCTTCACCTTTCTGGTTGTTTGTTTCGTCCTACAGCCACAGTTGGTGCTTTAAGAAGTCTGACAAGGCTGCCTCTATGTTGTGTGCGTATCACGGATGACAAGTTAGGGTGCCTTCTTTCCCATTCATCTGCTCTGGAGCAACTGCAAATCAGGTACTGCGACAGGATTGTTAAGCTGAAGGTACCTTGCCTACTGCAGCGCCTCACCGACCTTGAGGTGTTTGGTTGTGAGAAGCTGAAAGTTATAGAAAATAAAGCTCCAAGCCTCGCCAGTTTTACATTCGAAGGAGACACCACAGTAAAACTAACACTTGGAGAAACTTCGAAAATAAAGAAACTAATTCTGTACCGTTCTGGTTCAGTTTTTTATGCTCGTGCTAAGCTTCCTTACAGCATGCCAAATCTTGAAGCTCTAATCATAACATCGCGGAACGAGGTATACCTTGACAGCTGACTGTAGAGTAGTGATTAAAATATCTTGATACTGCAGCAAGTCATAGCTTGGAGCATAATTAATCTGATGTCTTTATGCAGGTAGCGTGTACACCAATGTTAAATAGCAAATTCATCCACCTTAGGCACTTGTACATTGCTCTTACCGGAGCACCCTTTTCCGCGACCTATGATTTTTTGTCTCTATCTTCATTTCTCGATGCCGCTCCTTCTCTGGAGGCTTTTGATTTGAATGTGAGTCACTGTTCATGGTGCCATACTATTAGCTGCTATGCTGGAAACGTAACATAATTTTGTACTTTTTGCATCGTAGGTATGGCAGAAAAACATGGGGCATGTCTCGATTTTCGCCGATTCTAAAAGAGTGTGAAGGTCACAGGATTGTGCCATGCGAAGAGCTTTGTTGAGCTTCTGTGCCATATTCTAGCGAGTACAACTTCGCTTCAATGCTTGACATTCGAGGCTCCCCAGAGTATTCTGAGGTGTTCTGATCCTGGGAACATATCTGGGAAATGCTGGCCAATGGATAGAGATATTCTCGTGGAAGCTCACAGATCTATTTTGGCTACCAGAACATACATCGAGCCTAAAGTTCCCTCTACAGTGAAGCTGCTTGTTTTGGAGCCTTGCAGCTGCCATGCTGTTGAACTTGAGAAGTCATTTTTATCATAATTGTTCTCATAACCTGGATAATTGCTTGTGATGAACTTTAGAAGACATCTTTGTCGTAATTGTTCATGTTTATTGTAGCCTGGATAATTGTTCATTTGGTTTGAAGACACTCAACATTCAGATTCCTTCCTGTTTCAAAGTAGAAGACCATTGTCATCTCAACAGTTGGCTTCAATCTGCTCTTAGACCAGGGATCGAAGAACTTAAACTTATCTGTTTACCGGTGAAGGCAAAATATGATTTCCCGTTCTCACTTCTGTCTAATGGGAGCGGAGACTCAATCCGTTCTCTTCACCTTTCTGGTTGTTTGTTTCGTCCTACAGCCACAGTTGGTGCTTTAAGAAGTCTGACAAGGCTGCCTCTATGTTGTGTGCGTATCACGGATGACAAGTTAGGGTGCCTTCTTTCCCATTCATCTGCTCTGGAGCAACTGCAAATCAGGTACTGCGACAGGATTGTTAAGCTGAAGGTACCTTGCCTACTGCAGCGCCTCACCGACCTTGAGGTGTTTGGTTGTGAGAAGCTGAAAGTTATAGAAAATAAAGCTCCAAGCCTCGCCAGTTTTACATTCGAAGGAGACACCACAGTAAAACTAACACTTGGAGAAACTTCGAAAATAAAGAAACTAATTCTGTACCGTTCTGGTTCAGTTTTTTATGCTCGTGCTAAGCTTCCTTACAGCATGCCAAATCTTGAAGCTCTAATCATAACATCGCGGAACGAGGTATACCTTGACAGCTGACTGTAGAGTAGTGATTAAAATATCTTGATACTGCAGCAAGTCATAGCTTGGAGCATAATTAATCTGATGTCTTTATGCAGGTAGCGTGTACACCAATGTTAAATAGCAAATTCATCCACCTTAGGCACTTGTACATTGCTCTTACCGGAGCACCCTTTTCCGCGACCTATGATTTTTTGTCTCTATCTTCATTTCTCGATGCCGCTCCTTCTCTGGAGGCTTTTGATTTGAATGTGAGTCACTGTTCATGGTGCCATACTATTAGCTGCTATGCTGGAAACGTAACATAATTTTGTACTTTTTGCATCGTAGGTATGGCAGAAAAACATGGGGCATGTCTCGATTTTCGCCGATTCTAAAAGAGTGTGAAGGTCACAGGATTGTGCCATGCGAAGAGCTTTGTTGAGCTTCTGTGCCATATTCTAGCGAGTACAACTTCGCTTCAATGCTTGACATTCGAGGCTCCCCAGAGTATTCTGAGGTGTTCTGATCCTGGGAACATATCTGGGAAATGCTGGCCAATGGATAGAGATATTCTCGTGGAAGCTCACAGATCTATTTTGGCTACCAGAACATACATCGAGCCTAAAGTTCCCTCTACAGTGAAGCTGCTTGTTTTGGAGCCTTGCAGCTGCCATGCTGTTGAACTTGAGAAGTCATTTTTATCATAATTGTTCTCATAACCTGGATAATTGCTTGTGATGAACTTTAGAAGACATCTTTGTCGTAATTGTTCATGTTTATTGTAGCCTGGATAATTGTTCATGTTGCACATTAGTAGAATTTATTTTTATCATAAATGTTCATGTTTAGCATAACTTGGATAAGTACGATAACCCACATTGCAACCTCATCACTCCATTTGTGGATCCAATTTGTAACTTGCGCGAGCAATTGGGAACCTAGCCAAAGAATGCGGCCTTGACATGGCAGAAGAGAGCTGAATGTGCCGGCGGCCGGTAATGGAACCAAGGAAAAAGGATAGGAAAACAACAGGTGCTAACATGTGGGTTTTATATGCTGCGTTAGCATGCTCGATACGCTAGCGTGGATGGAGTGAAATCTGTAGTACTTTTAGCTCTAAGAGGTTATATGAGGAGAGGAAAATTAGATTTCCGTCACATTAGGGGATAGTTTTTTTTCTACACAAGTGTTTTATAATAGAACTAGAACAACACATTGGATGGAGTGAAATCTGTAGTACTTTTAGCTCTGAGAGGTTATATGAGGAGAGGAAAATTAGAGTTCCGTCACATTGGGGGATAGTTTTTTTCTACACAATTGTTTTATATTAGAATTAGAACAACACGCATCAATAGCCCCTATAGCTCAGTGGTAGAGCGTCAGTCTTGTAAACTGAAGGTCCGTAGTTCGATCCTGCGTGGGGGCACTTTTTTCTTACAAATTTCTTTTCTTTTGCCCAACAGGTTGCCTTTTTTTTTTGAGGTACATACTCCACATACGTTCCCCATTTTTTCTCCTCTAAATTTAAGGTATGGTCTTATCCCTTTTTTTTTTAAGTATAATGCTTAGGAATGTCCTTTTGTTTTTACTTCTTTTGGGCAGATCAAACATTAGAACCTCACAAAATCAGGCTACTGCTTAGGAATGGATCAAAACTTTGGGATACTACGTAGCTCGTTCATTTTTCTTTCAGAAAACTTGCTTTCATCAAGACGAGAAGATGGCAAGAGCCTCTGCTCTCTCCAAAATCTCCCGCTCCTCAGCTTGAGGAGAGTAAGACGATGACAGGCGGGCCACACCAAAGCTGGTAGTAAAAGGTGCCAATTCCGCCGAGTCGAGCCCAAACAGAGGCAAGCGAAACCTTCCGCTTCCCTCCCCTCCGTCTCCGGCGAGCTAGGGTTCCCGCTCCGCACTAGCCGCCGCGTCTCTTCCGCTTGCGGAGCCGGCCCCCTCTAAGTCTCCAGCCATGTACGGTGGAGGTAAGCTCCCTTCCCCCTCCTCGCTGTTGCTAAACCCTAAACCCCTGGAGATCTCACGCATCCGCCGCTCTGTTTCGCCTCCGCAGATGAGGTCTCCGCTATCGTCATAGATGTCGGCTCGTACAGCTGCAAGGCGGGATACGCCGGCGACGACACCCCCAAGGCCGTCTTCCCATCGGTGAGAGAAATGCTCCTCTGCTTCTAAACTCTTAGAGATGTCCCCGGCTGTGTCCGAGTTACGTTCCGAATTCACATTTTGGTTGCTTATGATGTGTCCACAAGTTGTTGTGGAAAGCTTTGTTGGTAGTTCCTGGAGTTGTCACTCGAATTGGTCCTTGGGTCTGCTTTTCGTTCAAAATGCAGTTCCTGCAGCTAGTGTTGTTGGATCTGCGAACTAGTTCTCTAGTTTTAAGCTAGTGAGTTATAGTACGCCGCAGGCTTTAGTTCCTGTGTTTGGCCTTTTGGTTGCTGCGAAATTTAGATCGACTGCAATGTTAGCTCAGGGTGCCGCTTTGGGTTTGCTGCAAGCCCTGTTGCACAGCCCACATGGGGAATATTTTTTGAATTTCGCTATCGGTTGGCCTTTTCCTGGTGGCATTGGCATCGTCTGTCAGTTAATGAAAATTAAGCTTTGCACACGCTAAAAGTATTCCGTACACTGCCTGTTGGTTTTAGAGGCTACTTTAGATCCCGTGGGAGTGACAGTTAATCTGATACAATATCTCCTGTACAAGTAGTTCAATTGGAAAGCAGTTTCTGCTGTTGTAGATCCTACCACAGCTAATGAGTTAAATTGCTATGTCAGAACTGTTGTGATAACATTAAGGATTTTGACGTGCCACCAAAAAAATGTTGCCGGAATAACATTACTTAACAAATTTGGATATGCCTGTTAATTAGTACAAATAAGTGTCAGCAACTTTTAGTCTTTTTTGCAAGCACACTGTCACTGGTTGTAAATTCTGTTGTGCTATTGCTTCATTGAACCATAGTTGTTACCTACCTATCGAAATTCTTTCAATAACAAGTTCTTACCCTGCCTTGTATCTTGTTTTACATGTTATAAGGTTGTTGGTTCAATTGAACAAACGGAAGACGCTGATGAGTCCAAGGCAGAAAAGGAGCCTGATTCTGCATCAGAATCAAAGAATGGAGCCAAACCTATGGACGTGGACAAAGCCAAGTCAAAGCGCAAACTGTATGTTGGTCAAGAATTGGAGTTCAGGAGGGATCATATGGAGGTTAGTCGCTATATGTGCACAGCATTCATATTCGGATCATAGTATTGTTAACTTATGTTTATTTCTGGTCTGCTTCTTCACTTCCCCTGAACAGGTGGTTTCACCTATGAAAGACGGAACAGTTACCGATTGGGATATTGTTGATAATATATGGAATCATGCTTTCAGGTGAATTCTATTACCTATGACGCGGTTCTGAGAAATTTATGGTGTTTAAAAATTAGAATCAGCAACTGATACTGCTTCAAGGCCATCATGTGAATCTGAACATTGCCATTGCTTTTCCTTGCCATTTCTGCTAACCGGACATAGTTTGCCAGTTGCATATGCACTTGTGAAATTCCTGGCATGTTTGCTAATGAGATACAATTTGCCTTTTTCTGGCTTTATTTATTTTATTCATGGAGTTAGGATCCTCTTTATGCTATGCCTATCCATTTTTATCTTATATGCTGTTCTCCGCTCCTGTTGTTGTCACCCTGACTTGTCCAGCATTTCAGACGGCGTCTATTGATCAATCCTGAGGAACATCCCATGCTCATAGCCGAACCCTCTACAAACACTGCACAACAAAGAGAGAAGTAAGTGCATGTGTGTTATAATTAAAATATTTTTGTTACAAACTTTCATTGGTCATGGAAGAACATTACAGGTTTCTCGTAGTTGCAAACCACCTTCCATGACTCCTGACTGAATTTAGAAATTTGTCTTAACACCATGCTAGTGGTCATTCCTCTACATTTCCCTAGGAATAATGCTATTTGTATCTGTATCTTGCTCTTTGCTTCTTTTATCAATTGCATTGTCATGTTGAATGAAGGTAGCAGCATGTTTCCTATATGACTATCTTCTGTATGTGGCTTGTGAATGGATAAAAGACAAAGATTTATTTTAATAGATTCAAAATTCTGTTCTTTGGAGCTCATTACATATTGTGACGCATCTAGAAGAGTTTCGTATTGTCATATCTGACTGTTATTTTCCATGTTTCTGTAGAGCAGCAGAACTTATGTTCGAGAACTACAAAGTGCCAGCATTGTTCCTAGCAAAAAACGCAGTATGTCTCTGTCATAAGCAATCCCTTATGCAATCAGTTTATTATTTTTGACTGTTGATTGTGCTATCAGGTGCTCACATCTTTTGCGTCTGGACGTGCTACATCGTTGGTGGTTGACAGGTATTATTTTCATGATTCCCTTTTGCTGAGAACATACTGCATGTTATGTGAAATGTAGTTTCCTTTGCTCATGCTAGACATGTATTATTTTCATTGCTTTTTTTTCTTCTTCACATTTTTGTTTGTTGGAATCATCTTGCTTTGTAGCTTATAGATATAGCCATCTATGCTCTTTATGATTTCATAAACTGTGTGAACTGTGTTAGAAATATCTCAGTTCAGCAAATTGTCACTGATTCAATTCATTTATCTCCGATGGCTTTTTGGGTTCATCATGGGATACATGGTTGGAATGTGACAATGGTCATTTTTGGTGCAGCGGTGGTGGGTCTACTGTGGTTTCTGCCGTGCATGATGGTTTTGTTCTGCAAAAGGTATGTTATGGTATTTATTCGATAAGGTTGCAACTATAGTAAATGTTATCATATAATGGAAAAGTTGCTGGTGTGTAATTAGTGTTTTTTTTGTTTAGTTTTTCCATTAAAAAATGTGAACAAACAGTAGTCATTGTATATTTTAAAAATTATTATGTTGTCTTGTAGACGGGCCTTTGTATTATTGTATATGTAACATTGACGTACCGGCCCCTTTTATGTTCTGAGTTCTGACACACAATTCCCTTATTTTGCTAACTTGTTTTCTGGTGGCAGTCGGTGTCAAGTTCTCCAGTTGGCGGTGAATTTTTAACTGATTGTATGATGAAAAGCTTGGCGAGCAAGGGCGTTGTTGTAAGCTTCTCTCGTGATTAAAATACCATACTAATGTCTGCACATGTTCACCTCCTCTTTATTCTCTTTCCAGATTAGGCCAAGGTATTCATTTAAGAAGAAGGAAATCAGTCCGGGAGAATACAAGGTGATGTTTCGTTCAACATTTAAATCTTTTTTTTTCAATGTGGTTCTCGTGAGTCTAGGAAGAACTCTGTACCAATAATAACATGTAAGATGGCCCGCTAATCTGCATGGAACTGACACTTGTGCAACCATAGAATGACTTTGCTTTATTGTTTTGGCATGTTGGAGATACATCCATCAGAAAAATGAGAGAACTTGAGCGACACCCTGGTTGTTCATTTGGCTAACTTCAGTAGCAACACCAATTTCTATATTTCACTATGGTTTCATAAATGCAACCTTGTATACATTCTTGTGGCCTTGTGTAATTCCTGGTAACCTCTAGTGTAAGGAAACAAAGTGTGTTAGTTTTGCATTTCCAATTTGACAAGTTAGAAGTTGCCCATTTGTTCTATTCATTATGTTTCCCTGTTCAATCACATTTTGTATATGGTTGTCAAAAGTTTAAGAGGCCGTTTATTTTAGTGTGGACTAGTAAGCCACTTTCAGCGGTGATTTTCTTATTGCTTGTTCGGCTCATTTTGTGGGTCTTAAATATGTTGTATTGATCATGCTTATGCTTTTTAGGGAAACAATCATGTTATGCTGTAACACTTTTCCATTCCTATAACACTCAATACATTTGACTGCTGTATCTTTTTTACCACTATTTTATTGTTGCATCAAATTCTTGAAACTACGTGATGTTAAGCCCTAGCATGATCTTTCAGCTATCTACATGCTGCTTGAACGAAAAAGTACATAATCCTTATGTTTTCTGACTACATTTTCTCCTTCGCCCTTTTCAGATTGTAGATCTTGATCTTCCAAACACAACTGAGAGTTACAAGTTGTACTGCATGGTATATTCAGTTCATTAACTTTTGTAATTTTTTGTTGATTGTTTTTTCTGCATTGGTTGTTGTAGGTTTCATCTCTAGCCTACCCCAACTTGCTTGGGAAAAAAGGCTTGGTTGTTGTTGTTGTTGTTGTTGTTGTTTTTGTTTCTGCATTGCATTAACGATGACGTGTTTTGTTACAGAGGGCTATTGTTAGTGACATTAAGGAGTCAGTTTGCAGAGTCCCAGATACGGCCTTTGATGGTATGTGATACTATGAATACAATATTTCTTTGGCTTTCATTATATTTATATCTTAAATACCCTGTTGTTAGTTTCATTGACTTGTGTGTTCAAACTATGTTCTTGCTTTGCAGTTCCTGTCCTGTTCTAGTATTCACATTCCTTGCTTTATTTTCATGCAGAAGTGGCTTATGCAAATGTTCCTACAACATCATATGAGCTTCCAGATGGACAGTAAGTTAAAACATCTTTTAGCCACTGATTTATTTCCAGTTTATGAGTGCTCTTATTATCTTATTAGTAAGTCAATTTTTGTTTGTCATGTATGGTTATGCTTTTGTTTTAACTAATGCATCTGATATTTGAGCAGAACTATTGAAGTTGGTGCTGATAGATTCAAGATTTCTGACATTCTGTTCAATCCATCTCTATCCCAGGTAAGTAGTGTGGAAGGGAATAACACATGCTAATAGGATTGATAAGCTTCCTGCTAGATTATGTTATTGCAGGAAAATCTAATTCCTTGCTTTCTAGTTTGGTTGATTCAAGCAATAGTTTGGAAAATTCTCTAGAGCTCAGCACACATTCTCTCTCATATACTTCTCTAGCTCACATATATTTTGTGATGGGCAGACTATTCCTGGTGTTGATGGATTTGCAGACTCGATGTCAGTTCGTGGGCTTCAACGAATGGTGAGTTGAATGATTTCAATGATGTTTTGCATTGTGTGCAGCATGGCAGTTATTTATATAGCCAAAAGTTGCTAATACTGCATTTGCACCCAGGTCATTGATAGCATAAATAGGTGTGATGTCGACATACGCAAGGAGCTATTTAGCAATATCTTGGTAAAGACATGAATTCCATTCCATTTTACTATTTTACATGTATCATGCGCATTAGTTGTGAATTTTTTTTTTTGGCTATACGATTCTAACACTGGAAACTTATATTCTGGATAGCTTTCTGGTGGCTCATCATCAATTCTGCAGCTAAAGGAGCGCCTAGAGAAAGAAGTATTAGAGGTACAACTGCTTATAGATCTCTAACTGCTCGTATTTAATTTAGGTTTGTAATATGTAAGATATAGCAGCAGATTTTGCACATAAGTTTTCATTTCATTGTATATTAGTAATTTCCTGCTGTAAAATATTATTAAGTTAATGGTTAATGGTGTTTGTTGGAGTGTATCGATGCTACCGATATGTATCTGGAAATGTTTGTTGCACACAATTTTCCTCTTATTTTACACCCTTTAATTTGTGGAATGAAAAAAATTCACTGTTCTTGTTAGTTAATATAGAATACATCATAGTTCATAGAAGCTCTATTGTTAGAAGCGTTGATAATATGGTTCCTTGTTCCTGATTCGGCTTTTTCTTACCTTGAATTATGGCAGGAGTCTCCTCAAGCTGCTCGTGTTAAGGTTATGGCAAGTGGAAATTCAGTAGAGAGGCGATTCAGGTTAGATTACTGTATTTGTTTGTCTTTGTAGTTTTTATCCTTACTCAGGTGATTGGTACAGAAGATTCAACTATTGCTTGTTGTGCCTTTGCTATGTCTAATTGCATGGCTGATTTGTTGGAACTCGATATGCAGTGTCTGGATTGGAGGTAGCATTCTTGCATCTCTTGGTTCCTTCCAGCAAATGTGGTTCTCCAAAGCAGAGTAAGCTTGAGATTTTTGGTTAAGTCTTTTCAGGATTTTTCCTTGGACACCTGATAAGTCATGCTATGTCTCACAACAGGTATGAGGAGCATGGTGTTTCCTATATTCAAAGGAAGTGCCCATGAAGAGGCGTAACTTGTACGACTATAATACGCCTCACTAGGGTCGTGTTGCCAGAGCCAAGGATGCATATGTATAACAGTTAGACGCAGGCGGTCACCGCCGCCTTGCCATGTTAGCCTATCGAGAGTTATTCATCGTTGTTATGACTAGTTAGTTTGTAGGTAATGTGAAGCAACATAAGAAGTCAGCTAGTACTTATCATTAATGGTAGATACTAGTTCGTGTGCTGAATCTTTTTGTCATGATGTACAATGGGATGTGCTACTCTAGTTTATGCCGGAGCAAACATTGCTGCTGCATCTTAGACTATTGAGTCAGCTGATTTATTATTGTAATCAAGGTTGTTGCAAACCTCCAGCTCCGGTCGCCGTTCACCACGGCTGTCAAAATTTCAGTAGTTCTCATCGTAACATGTCATCCAGTAGTGTCCAAAACTTGTGGATTAGGCTCGCAGGTGTAAACTTGTGGATTAGGCTCGCAGGTGTTTTCGTTGTCTAGTGAGTCGTCAATTTTATCCCATTTTCTGGCCTGGTTGTCTTGGAGCTCGTGTTTAACCTGGACCCTGGTCGTATGTTTTTGGAGATCGTAGTCTCCTATTCGGAGAACAAATTCGTCCCAAAATGAGGCGAAAATAATAGTATGAAATCGCAATAACTACATCTGCAATGGCATTACCGATCGTAGGGAAAAAAAAACTTTAGTAGCGTATGGGATGCACACACATGATGATTGGCACACCTTCATTCAGATGTGTTCAAAAGAATAAGCCCCCGAGGCTCATATGTCTCGACTATAATTGTTAACGACAAAAACAAGATTAAGTACAGTATGCATGTCGAAGTAATGTATCACTGAATCTATCTTGGTAGAAATGACAACGTCCATATGTCCCTTCTCTGGCTGGGTCTGGGGAGGCATAAGCCAACTCCTCCAGGTCCTTGCTGGACCTCGACTAATATCTGTGGGGAACGACCGATAAGTAAATGAGCTACGAGCCTTATGACTAATCTTTGGCTGCCTTGTTTCTCCAAGCAGCAATGGGCTTCTGAATGCTGTCGAAAAAAGGCTTGGGGATGCTGTCCAAAAGAGGCTTGGGGATGCCGTCGAAAAGTGGGAGAGGGATTGTGAAAGCATCAGGTTTCAAGCTCCATGTGCTCCTCAACCATACTGAAGCAATGCTGCTGTTGTCTGCATCTTGGAATTCCGGAGTGCTTGACGATTTCCTGACAGCTTGCAATCCGTCCATGTAAGAAAGCATCCCTGCAGCTACAAGATCTTGCTGGCTACTGTTCATATCTGGTCGATTGCCGGACTTGGGCCTCAGGGCCAAGCGTTGCCCAGTCCTGGCCAACAGGCCACTGCCATTTTCCTCCTTTGCTGCTGACTCATAATCGGCTTTCTGGCGCCGCCTTATTGGCTTTTCAGAATCGTCAACCTCCTTAGTGGGATCTCCATTTACAATAGAGAAGCCATCCGACAAGCTTCCATGATGGCCTGGATGTGGTTCAGAGCTCAAATTCATAATCCAGTGGCTCACTGAATAAGGGAGCATAACGAAAGAAAACAGTGATGGATTTTACCTTTAGTGTACACCGCCATTTCAGTACCTTCATTAGCCAGGTTCCCTTTGGGAGCTGGTGTGAGGCCATAGTATCCCTGCAAGAGGCTCATTGATGGAGAAACTGCACTTCGCGGCGGTTTGAGAAATGGATCCAAGGAAGCAGCATTTCTGGGAGGGCGGCGTGTAGTCCATTCTCTGAAAGAAGCCACGTTGTTACTGCAATGAGTATATGAACCAAAGAGGTCCACTGAAAATCGGCACTACTATAACTAGTCAACAATTCAGCATTGTGAAAAGGCATCACATGGTAGCATCATTATCATAAAGCTAGAAAATTATGCGATGACAACTAGGAGGGAGGTACTAATAAGAATCTATAAAGTGGAACACCGCTTAAATATTCTGTCCGTCTACATCAACATCAACTTAGGCCAGAATAAAACCAAAAAAACTCGCGCGTTTTGTGTATGGATCGCTCTCTAATGTTTTGTAACTATGCGAGATTCTAGATTATATGTGTCTGTCAAACGCGTGCACTGTGGAATGATCTAGTGAAGTGCAAGCATGTGGGTACGCGTTGCCAGGCAGGACTGGATCACCTTTCCTCACCGCTTTTCTTTGGATGCTCATATTCCCAATCATTTGTAAACCAGGTGGCAGACTCTAAAAGTTTATTAAGGGAAAAGAAATTAAAAACATTACAGCCTAGTAGTTGCCACTAGGCGAGGCGTCGGGTCATTGTTCAACACAGTGAACAGTGGATGGAAGGGGCAGTCGGTTTCTCACTTGTGGAACATTGCCTACCTCACCAGTTCTCAACTGTGTCCGGCCAAAACCTGCCTACCACACCGGATTTTGACCTTGGGGCATTGCGGATGCAGGGGCTGCTATCACAAAGTCAAAATCAAGGCCGAATTTGTCCTAAATTGTTTGCTAGTCGGACTGAATCGGCACAGAAAAGGTAGCGTGCTTTTGCAAAAAAAAAGAAAAAAAAAAGAGAGGAATGCTGTGTCTACTGGGACAAGGGAGCTCTTTGTGACCACGGTTTGGTACCCCCGCAATGCGGCACTAGTTGACTAGAATCACATTACCAGAGGAGAAGAAAAGAAAGGAAACGGTTGATTAAATTAAGCAAAATGATGTCGCAGAGTCACAGAGGTGAATACTTGTGAGTAAATTGTTTCCTTGCTGGGCGGACGCGGTGATTAGGGGAAAAGGGGCAAAAAAGAGGGGGATGATGAAGGGGGGAACCTGGCGCGATCGGAGGCGTGGTGGCTCGGGGATGAGGAGGAGGAGGGAGGCGAAACGGTGGCGGCGGGCGGGTGCCTCCCGGGGAGCGGAATCCGCAGCGTCTTGTGCGCAAACATCTGCAGGTCCGTGGTCAGGCCGTTCACGCGCTTCACGTCCGCCACCTACTCATCAGGAATCAATCCATCGATCGATACATCCTAATCAGAGGAGGAGGAGGAGGAGAAGGCCCAAAACGACATGCAGGGAGTAGGAAGGAATCGATCAGGAACGGACCTCGACGCCGTACTTGATTGCGACGCCGGCGAGCGTGTCGAACCTGCAGACACGGTGCAGGATGTAGCGGCCGCAGGAGGACATGGGCGGCGGCGAGGGCGACTGGTCCACCTCGAGCACCGGCGCGGCGACGCGTGCGGCGGACGAGGACCTGCTTGACGCCCATCCCTCCTCCTCCTAATTTTGGCTCCTCGCGGCGGGCGGGCGGGGAGGCGTCGGTGCCTTCCCTCCTTGGCGACCGCGAGAGCGCGAGACGAATGGGGAGCCGAGCCGAGAGAGGAGGGAAGTGGTGATGTGAGAGACAAGGGCGCGAGCGAGCTGGTCTTTTGTCCCTGCGCGTGCCTGGTCAAAGTGAGACTAGGTCGCGTCGGGTCGGTGGTGGCCACGACACGAGCTCGCGTCGCGCGTCCTACTAGTTTTTGCTGCGCACCCAAGCCATCTTTTTTGCTTGCAGTTTTGGTCATCACCAAGCGTTTCCTTCGTCTTCGATTCAACTCTAACAGTTGACACCGAATTCTGTAGAGTGCTGTGCTATCGATGTACCTCGATGTACCGTGCCACGGCATGGGCGTGCTGATATGTCGTGATGTGATTTCCGTGTGAAACGGGGACAGCAGACATGGGCGGCTCGGTTCCTCATTTGCGGTTTCCTCCAGCTGGTAGCCCCGCCAGGTGTTTGACATGTGCGAATCTTAAACCGGGTGAGGTCCACGCACCGCGCAATCCCATCATCCATCCCTTTGGCAGTTTCGCCATGCAGCGGCAGTGCCCATTCACATGAACCTTGTTCAGGCTGCCATTGATGCACCAATAAATCAAGGCATTCATTTTTCTTTTTTCTTGTTTTTTTTTTGCCTTGCGATGGAGTTCACTCCTTTCTTATTTTTCTTCTTTTTTAGGATGTTTTGAGCAAGCTTTGTGGAGTAATCAACATCTCACATTTTTCATTGTTTGCCAAAATGTGGCTCTTGCGCAGAAAAAAAGAAAAGAAGATTCTACGGCTTAATTTGAAGCATTCCGGATGACATCAAAACAACGCAATCTTCCATACGAAGCAGTCGGCTTAAGTCGAAGGTAAGCATAAAAGTCCATCGCGAACAAGAAATCGACGTACTACCGTCCATCGGATCTATGTCAACTCTTCCTGCTTACGTACTCTTGGTGCCAGTGTAGAATCTCTCATCACTCTGACTTCTTCAACTAATTAAAATCAATGAAAGTACTACTAGCACAAAAATCTGACTTTCCGACCGGCCGTACCTCGGACTAAGCCTGTGAAAAACAAAACAAATACAGATCCCAAAATGCTGTGCCCCTTGGAATCACACTGTCGCCTCTCTTTTACCAGTACCAGTCGAGGAGCTAGCGAATATAACCACGGGACGCCCATGCCTCGTCTAGTGGCTAATTAGGGTCCTACAAGGTGCTTGCTAGGTAACGTTCCATCGATGAATTTATTTGTTAAACCGTAGGATTGAACATGTGATTGTTGAGCCGTACGGATCGCTACTCTGTGGCCATCACTTGTTCCCCGCAAACACGAATTTTGGAGATGACCTGATCATGTTTTCTGAATGAAGATCAGCCGGAAATAACAGTCCGGTAAGTTTGTTAGAAACGTACGTAACGACTTTCCAATCAAGGACACATGGCGCAAAGCCGGACTCGTAGAACTTTACATCATCGTCATCAGGATGAGATAACCCCACACGTGAGATCGCACAGAAGAGGTCAAATAACGGTTGGGTACGGTGAGGACAATTTCTTCGATGGCGGATGGAGATTAACAACCTAACTTTAACTAGTCTCTTTCCCGATCCAGGAACTCTGGTTAGGTAGCCATCTCTTTCTATCTCCCTTGGTCTGTGGAGTTCTTGGACGAAAAGCCAAATCAAAGCCGCTTTCTAGCAGCAGTAGCATCGTACTGCCACTAATAGAGCTAGTGGTATCAGGAATGGAGAATTTGCGATCCATGCTCGTCAACAGCTCATAAGCTACTATTTGGTGGTCGCCTGAAATGCCCATGTCCACGAAAAAGATGCTAGTAATGCAGTATTGTTTCGTCATGACCTAGTGTCGGTGGACGGCACTGATACGATCAGGTCTAGCTTAAACTACTGCTCCGTATCTAACCAACTTCTTGACCAACAAAACGATAAAAAAAAAGTAGTAAAACGTTTTATAAGGCTCAAGTGCAGGCATGGAACATGGTGCGTTGTGTTGCCTTGATCCCCGCTGAAAACACGACGGGGTAATCAGAGAGGCCGCGATTAGAAAATAATAAACCGATGCGAGGCGCACGCTCCGGCGAGGATTCAGAATCGCGGGAGCGGAAAGCCTGAGGAATCTGCTCCACCAAGCACGGCTTTCCTGGAAGCGGAAGCCGGACCGGAGAAAATGGCTGTTGTTGTTGGAGTCAGTCTTATTCCAGTCGCAATCGCATTGCTTCTCCGCCGTTCCCGGACGCAGGTCGACGGGTTGTCGTGTGTCAGTAATGGCGGACCGAGACTCAAGGATGCGTGAGTAGGCCGCCGGCCCTACTTGGAAGACCAGACCATGATGACATTGCGTTCGCGTTGCGCCATTGCTTCGTGTTGTAGCCTTGGTCCGCCATGAATAAATGGGATCGGGGTCCTCTGCATTGAGAGTAGCTAACGCAGAGAGGAATCTTTTGGCATTAGCTGTGATCCAAGCCGTTGGTATTGGAAGATAGGGCTGAGATTCATTTCAATAAAAAAACAAGTTAATTGCACAAAACCATAACTATTTAGTCTCATGTTGCAAAGAACCACAACTTTTGTAACAAGTTTCACAAAATCATAACATTTAGTTCGGGCCCACACAAAAGTGCTTAGGGCCAATAGAGGATGACAAGTGGGTCCAGGATCAAAACTTGTGGTTTTGTGCAACAAGTGACACAAATAGTTGTGATTTTGAGAAATTAGTTTCAAAAATTATGGTTCTTTGTACATGGGAACAAATAATTGTGGTTTTGTGAAATTAACTTAAAAAAAAACAGAAGGTTCCGTAGAGAATTCCAGGCTCTCTCTCGTATACTACCTTCTTTTGGCCAACGCCGCTTCGCATCCCATGCACCGAGGCCGGGACCCCGCCGGAATCCGGCGCGCCACCTGCGGAGGCATGTAATAACTTCGTATAGC
>LAPY01001594.1:66041-93911 GCA_000970635.1 Eragrostis tef
AATTTGATTTTGTTGCTGTTCTTTGTGGACATTAAGAATTGAAATCAGCTTCTGCTTTTAGTACACAATTACACTGCCAAGTCCTTGTATTGTACTACCATTAGATATATGTATAATGCTGGTTGTAAAACACATATTTTTATGTATAATGCTGGTTGTAAAACGCATTGTTTGCTATTTATAATTGATGAACTTCATCGATTTTTTTTTTGTACGATTGATGAACTGCGCAATCTGTAAAAGCTCCGCGTAGAAGAACAAACTGGTGTGGACGGGGAGCACGTAGAAATAAGAATGTTGTGTGGATGCACGCGTGGCGCGGCCGAGAACCCGAGCCCGACCTCGTCCTGGTGTCCGTCCGTATGGTGGGAATGGACGGCCAGGATTGTCCGGTTGTTAAAACCCTAACACGCAGCGAAGAAAACCGCAGTGGTTGGCCTCCCTCCCGACCCGAGTCCTATCTGCTAATCCCCTCCTTTCCCCCATCCCCCGTCCTCTCCGCCGCCGCCGCCGGCAATCGCCGCCACCGCCCATCCAAGGTGAGACCGAGACCTCCCCCCCACGTACTTGTGCTGCTGCGGTGCTCCTGCATCGCCAGCTGCCAACTCACTTTTTTCGCTTTATTGAGTAGAGTTCGGCTGTTGCTCGTGTGCGGTTCCTCTTCGATCGATTGATTGCACGATTGGTCAGTACTGTATGAGGCTGTACGATTAATCTACCCAGTTTGGTTGGTTCTCTCTGCTTGCATGCTATGCCCCCCTTTTGGGTCTAGATTTATTCCCCCGAGCAAGCAGCAAGGGGCTTGGGAGATTCGATTTAGCAGACCCACTTGGCGCAGCCCGCCGTTTTGGGCGGGATTTGGGGGTGTACGATTGATTACGCCAAAACTTTTCTGGATTTGGGGAACGCCCGCCGCTTCCTTCTAGTTGACTTTGCAGTGTCACGAGTAGACGTCTCTTTCGATTCGGTCAACATGGTCTTCCTTTGTGTATCACGTCACTGAACTCGTTCGATTTGCTGTTTTTGCCCTGCAGATGGATGTGGAGAAGCTCAAGAGGATGGCAGGCGCTGTGCGCACCGGGGGAAAGGGTAGCATGCGCAGGTGATTCCTTGTTTTCTTCTTGGCTTGTCATATGTGTTGGCACACTTGATGCTTTTTTCCAAGCTCTCACATGGAAATGTTTAGATTCATCACTTGGAAATGGCACTGTTGGATTAATGTTTTCCATGTATTAGAGTTCTCGTTATTTTGGTTCCATATTATCAGATATTGTACCAGTCAAAGTGTATGTCAGGAAAAAAATTGTGCTAATTAACATCTTTGTAATCATACAATTGTACTGCTAAAGTCATCTTGTGCCTTTCAGTTTCCTGATATATGATATTTATTGTTATTAGATATCTGTAAGTGCCTAAGCATATAATTGCATTCTATGTTTTGATGACCTGTTAGTAAGGTTTCTGCTTGATACGTTCTAACAATATGAGATGAAAAACTTTTGGCAGGAAGAAGAAGGCAGTTCACAAGACCACAACCACTGATGACAAGCGTCTTCAAAGCACTTTGAAAAGAATCGGAGTGAACACCATTCCTGGGATTGAGGAGGTCAACATCTTCAAGGACGAAGTTGTTATCCAGTTTCAGAATCCTAAAGGTTAAATTGTGCCTTGCTGAGACATTGCTTCCAAACACTCATGCACTTCCTGCTTTGTCTAACATTGTCACTTTTTGTTTGTTTCCTGCAGTGCAAGCATCAATCCCTGCTAATACATGGGTAGTCAGTGGAGTACCACAAACAAAGAGTGAGTGGATTATTTGCTTTAGAACCAAGACACGCCTGGTCATTTTGTAAAGTAGCTTTCTGTTTGTACACTAGCATACGTACGTAGCTGCCTGAGGCCTGAGTAGTTTGTTGTTGCTTTGACTATGTAGTCATCGTTCTTATGCCCACTCTTCTTTATTAAACAGAATGCAGAAACTGTTAGCCATATAGGGTTTGCTTGCCTTCATATCTTAAAATTAGAAAGGATTGCAATTAACTACTATTCTCCTGAACTACATTGGTTATACTTTCTATGATTTTCCTTGCATAATGTTTGAATCCTACATTATTCTTGAACATGTTGTAATGCAATCTTGGTTTTCTGACATGAACAGGCCTACAAGATATGCTGCCAACAATCATCAACCAACTGGGTACGACTCTTTTTACAGTTTTTCGTCACATTT
Organism: Eragrostis tef; assembly: GCA_000970635.1. Lineage (NCBI taxonomy): Eukaryota > Viridiplantae > Streptophyta > Magnoliopsida > Poales > Poaceae > Eragrostis > Eragrostis tef. The sequence goes on from LAPY01001594.1 coordinate 68,272, forward strand.
TGTTGCCTGTTCTTATGAACGTCTTTTGTGTTTGATTGCCTGTTCTTATGAAATGTCTCTTGTGATTGCTGTCCTAAACTTGAATTCCTTTGCAGGGCCTGATAACCTGGACAACCTGCGGAGGCTTGCTGAGCAGTTCCAGAAGCAGGCCCCTGGTGAGGGTGGCGCCAGTGCGTCTGCTGCACAGGATGATGATGATGATGTCCCTGATCTTGTCCCTGGAGAGACATTCGAAGGGGCTGCAGAAGAGAAGGTACCGGAAGCGGAAGAGAAGAAAGATTCCTAATCTTGCTACCAATCTTCATCTATTGCTGTGAAGGGGTGTTAGTTCAGTGTTACCATCGACCATGCCAGAGACCTGCTCTTCTTCTATGAACTATGACGTGGCTCATTTTCCATGTGCTCCGGTTTTCAGTTTTGCAAGGATTTACTCCAATCTGACAGTGAAATTGAATTTTTACCAAAAAAGTGTTTAATCACAAATGTTCCCTTTGTGCCTAGTGCTGTAATTTTCGGCAGGCTTAAACTGCAAATTGCTGGTTGCTGGACGGTGGTGATAGTTGAAAATCCTAAAATTCTGGAGCTTTTACAGCATTGTTTATGGCAGCTTGTGTATTTACGTGCGTGTGATGTGGTTGTACCATCATTCGCACATTACAGCAGGTTGTGTTGTGGGAAGTGTGGTTGAATTCTGTTACAGAGATGCAGAGCTATGAATCAACGGATGACCCATTACAATTCCTCGGTAGTATTGTTATGTGCTGGTTAATAACAGCAGCCAACTTCTTTTTTTTTTTGAGAATTATAACAGCAGCCAACTGGAAAAAGGAACAAAAATGAGCACGCAGTCAAAAGACTTAGGCTATCATAAAAAGGCTTTTATGTATTGGTTAATAAAGGCCCGTGAGACATTGTCTAGCGTTATTGCGAGCCCGCAAATCCAAATGTCCTGGATCGTAAGGCGCATAGATTTCAGGACAATTGCTCGCTCGATCTACCCGTCGAGCCCGGAGCGAGGGCGGTCGGCATGGCCGATTTGCCGAGAGTTGAGCTCCAGCCTGACGCGTCCACCTCCGCCCTGCCTGCTCAACGTCGACGGTCGCACACAGGTACAGATTCAATGCCCTGGTCCAATAAGTATTTTGCTTACCTTGGATTCTAACTTGTTGCTTCATGAATTTGCCACTCGAGCCACGTATCATTCAGTCGATAGCGCTTTTTCTCGAATGATATGGCTGATAGGAATCCGTAGAGTAGGAACCAAATCAGGTCTCAACTTGTTAGCATTCACCAACACTGCCACATGCACGACGCAGCGCAGCGAATCAAACAAGTTGGACGGTATCGCCAAGCAGCAATTCCATGGCAAGGTGGACAGACGGACGAAAGATCAGATTTGCATAAGTATCCAGTTTCATAAATACACTGGACTCCCAAACCTAGAGCTAGTGCAAAATAAGTCTTACAACTGTTTGATTTTCCTTCTCCGAATCATACAAAAATGGATCTGCCCAAGCACACAGATCACACGAAGGACCAGTTCACGAAACAGAAGGCTAAGCAGTGCACGTTGCTGTCCTCGCCAAGAACCTTCCATGCTACAGCTTGATCGAACGAAACATGACGACCCATTCCTGACATGCACACCCCCGAAGGAAGGTACACATAGCCCTAAACAAGCAGGGAAATGGCAACAAAATTAGTAATCAGATCTGAACATTTCTGACCAAAGGACTATTTGAAATTGGATCTGTTGTGCAACTCAATAGCATATGCAGTTACTAAAAAATTAGCTTCAAGTAAAGCAATCCTACCTGTTCCATCAATTTCGAAATGTCTGAGAACAACGCTTTCCGTCCAGACTCGTCAAAGATCTTGTCTAATGTAAGGTCTTGTAATGCAATAAGGGATGTTTCTAACATGTCCAGTCCGGCCTTATTGGCGAATGTAAACATAGGCTTTTCCTGAAATGATAAAAGGACAAACCCACCATAATTATCACAAGAATACAAAGATAATGTTGCGCAAACATAAATAAAGTCAACAGGAAGAAATAATTATCACAACATTGACAAATGAGCAAAGACCATCTCATAGCACTGGCAGAATAAGACTGTCATGGTATCAATCACGCGAGACATAAATACTGGTCATAGTTTAGAAACAAAGGGTACAGTCTCACGCGTAGTTATAAGTTGATAGTTATAAATTAGGTTCAGAGGGCAGCAGAGCACTTAGATAGTAAAAGCATAATAAAGACTCAAGGATATGTTTATTAATTTACAATTTGTTAGAAATACAAAAGAAATGTTCTGATTTTCCATGTAATACCTTGAAAGAGCAGCACAAAATAGCATCTGGGTGATGCCAAAGCATCTTCAATAATGCTTCGCCAGCTTCGTCTGATTGGGTAAGTAACTCTACCCCCAGATGGTAACTGTATTGGAGTTAAAAAGAAAAGGAAATATCAGTTTATGCTGAAAAGCATCAAACAGTTCAGATGATGAATCAGAAACAACATACAACATGGCCTTTTGTCCCAAGCAAGTTGGGGTAGGCTAGAGATGAAATCCAAAGAAACAAAGACAAGAGAACACAAAAGACACAGGGCAAAGCGTAGAATTAGAGGTCAACAGAGAACGAACACTTACTGATAGCTCTGGCAAACCCATCGAGCAAGTGTGGCAGCCTCAGGGAAGCCAGAAAGCACCCTCTGCCCAGATATCAAACCAGATTGGGAGGGAGATATAGCCATGGACACTCTTTGAACGGCAGAAACAATGCTACGAACGTACTGTCGGGCCATGGTTGCAACACTGTCTTGCAGATGCATCTCGTAAGGGAATTGAAAGGCGATTGTCAGCACAGATCTCAAATTACAATCATCTGGAGATCCATCCCCGGAGGCTTGGGCAGCGGCAGAACCTACATCAAGACTAGATGCCAAATCTAATGTCCTACCGGAGGACACACCATCCTGCACGAGTTATATATAGGTAAGAAACTGAAATAGAGAAGGAAATACATTAAAATGCAAAAGTTTTACACATCATAAAACTCCTAGCAACAGGCGGCCAATGACTAGCTAATATATTACTTTTGCCGGAACAGAATGCATTTTTATATGAGTCGTTGAATTGCAGAAGGGAATATATGGCATAAAGGAAACATAATAAAACAAAAGGCATGCTCATACATTATCTAGAAAAATTAACATGATGTGTCAAAGTAGCAAATGACGTGTCATATAAATCCTGCTACACTTAATCAAGTTCTAACTAACACATTCTGAACGATTGGCGCTAACTGCTAAAGTGCATAGCCATCAACAATCCACTACAAATTTCTACAAAGAAACATGTACTGGATTAAGCAAGGGTAAAAGTAAAAGAAACAGTTACTGCCGTTGACAATGCTTACTGTTTTCATATCAAGTGGTATGACACGGAAGCCAGAAGAAATTAATGGAGCATCATCTGGAAAATGTTCATCGATAGGTGCAAACACAAGCTGGAAAGAGGATCCAACAGATTTCTCGTCTATTCCAGTGCAAAGCTGAAAAATTTTAAAGAACAAAGGACACATCAGCAATTCATACGCGATCAATTAAATATTCTCTGAAGCAGACTGAGGCAGAAAGTGATGGATCATCCAATTCTAGCTCTGAACTTAACCAACATGTTTGGTTTTGAGGAATGGAACGGGTTGATCAATCATCATCCTGTCCCTCACAAGCACATGGTTTGTGCAATGTGAAGAATGAAGCCATCCCACTCACACCTAAATGCACGAGACAGTACCATGATTGACCACTCCATCCTAAATGTGTTAATCCCTCAAAACAACCACTGTATTAAATGCCTTATACATAGCTTTGCATTCTTCGCTCTAAAAAGCCAAGTACAATACTCCAGTTTTGTTTTGACAGTAACTTCGGGGTACTAAAGGAATCAACACAAAATCAGAAGTAGTAAGATTCTCCCAGGACACCTATTTAAGATGCTAGATCGATACCTTAGTTCACCATCCCTCTTAGTACGTTCTGTAGTCTTGTACTACTATACTAAACAAAAACATTGGCCCACTGTTACTCTTTAAATCCATAGCCATATTCAATGGTAACAAGCCACCATGTCTGAAGAGCTTACAAGTTGAATGCAATATAATTAAGCCAGTGAACCAAACATTGACAAGATGACATGTCACAAAAGCCTAGAGAGGTCATCTTTCTTATTAACCATCCACTGAGGCAATGTAAGATCTCAAAATCAATGTAAAGTGAGGACATTAATTTTTACCTGAAGCAGGTGGATATCCCTTGAAAGAAGAGCTTCATCATGAGTAAGAGATTGTCCTTCCAGCCGAACAACCTCAAGAATCTGCGAAATTTGTCCAGTATTCAATACAATAAGCCATGACACAACAAACATAAAAACAACAACAACAATAATGAAACCAACAGGCTCCCTACAAGGTTCTCCTCTACTGGAATGTAAAAGCTACCAACTCGGTGAGAATGAGACTGATTGGCTTGGTATAATATATTAGCATCATTTTGGAGCTATAGTACCAACGGAAATTTAAAAAATTAATATTGGCGAGAATGAAATTAATTATCTTAGTACAAGTTATTGACATGGTTTTGATGTGGTTATAGTACCAACAGGTACCACGAAGACAGGCTTTACACAGAAACAGCTGCAAACCATACCTCTTCATTCTCCACTGTGTGAGCAAGTGGCAAGATCATCTGTCCCCCAGAAAATCTCATGGGCCGCAACCCAGGAAGTGAGCATGCACTGGATTTCAGTGCTGAAGCCAAGTATGCATCAATATTGTAGTCGGCCCATTCAGATCTATGCTCCCTCAGAAATCGAACTAGTACTGCTGGTGGAACACTCTAGAACATCAATAAAGAAACATGTAAGAATTTGAGAAGGTTGATTATCCGAAACAAAATGTCATCATAAAGGGAAGCTATTTTCAGAACAATCATGCCAGCATATTGTTTTTCAAGTTCAGCAAGATATCTGCCAATCAAAACAGGGGGTGGGGCCTAAACCTCTAGTGTCTAATGTGTGCATAATAATTAAGAGTGCATTTCAGCAGAATTCCTAACTCACAAGTGTACCATGTTTCTATACTGTCTTCAATCTAGTATCTATTACAATACCTTTCACTGACACAAAGTATGATACATTGAATGAAATCTTAATTAGTAGTATGATTGAGTTGCAATACCAAAAACTCACCAGAGTTCAAACTAGGAATTTTAACACATTTTTTGTTTCTTTCCTCTTTTGCTACTTATAGGGCTTTCAAAAATAGCTAGCACAAAAAAAAAGAGTCAAGTTTGAACAAAGACTGAACATAATGATCACAATTACCTGGAGTAACATGGATGCCTTTGCACATATAATGCCTCCAGGGGCTCCAAACGTGATCCCAGCATTGCTGTTATTCCGAATTTTCTTAGTTGAGTTGCAAGCAACGACTACATCTTCAATGCCATCTCCCCCCATTATAGACCACCCATCATCATTGAAACCACTAATGGCATCATTAAAGCCCCTAAGACAAGCATAGGAAAATTTGATGTCTCAACTGTACAAGAAGATTTAAATTAGAGTTTGAATGACAGTCTCACGAAATTACCGGCTCAGTCTTTGACTAAAGGTCCGTAGGACTGCGGGTTGCCTGCCCAAGGCATACACTACCTCTCCACTTGTTTCTTGAGCAATTTGTCTGAGATGGCGCAGTGCCTGGATACATAGAGCAGCCAGTAAATTATAACATGAAATATATTGCCAATTACGAACTATCAAAATGTGTCTACAAAACAAAATTGCAATCAGCTGATAACCCTCATTAATTATTTTCAGAATATATAACATAAGACACATTTTCATCCGAGATATAAATACCTTCCCACAAACTGATTTGTAATCTTATCAACAAAGTTTAGAAAATAAAACTGAGAAAGATTGAGGTCACACTTTACAAGCACGTACCACGGTGGTCATCTTCTGAGCAACTACTCTGGAAGACTCATAGAGTGGTCGAAGCACTTCAGGAACACTCCACGCCTGAAAGATGAAACCGAACAGTCACTAAAAGACAACATACAAATAACTTCATCAACAGTGTTAAACAAAGTGGAAACCACAGACCTCGAGATCAAGATGGTCCACTATATGCACAATCGAATCTCCACCATCACATGGACGAACCAAATACCCACTCGGTAGCATCTCAGCTCTTACAAATTGCTGTGCAGAGGCTGCACTTGGACCACCCCCTGAACCGCTTAAGGACCTTTCACAAACCTGATGGATGAACATTAGCATGTATAGTGCAGATGATAGCAGTTGTAACGGTAAAAAATAAAATAGACCCGGCGTCAGATTCCAACATACCACAAGGCTACCATCTTCCATCGTTGTCGTGTACCGTAATGTCCAAAAATCGCGCGCTGGAACTAAAGTTGTCGGGGCATACATCTGTCCGAGCAACAAATAAATAATAGAGCATCAACGAAATGAGTCATGCACGTCAACGGAATGCCAAAGGAATATCACTGACGGATCATATAATGCTGCTCACCTGCATGTAGACAAGTTCAATTGTTCCCCCATTTCCAGCTGGAAGCACTGTGAACACTTCAAGGCTTCGACAATCACGGAACCAAGATGGACGATCTTTCAAGATCTCTATGACCTACACAAAACAGGTATATGAGAAACAAAGAATTTCATGAATGAATGTTACCAGCTAATGCATCTGTCATCAATTGATAGAAAAATGTGAAAACATACAAAGATATCAGGTCATTGAATACAGACTAAGTGATCAAAGATAAGATCCAGGAGAGCTTGCATAAGACTACTCAAATCTTATTAGGCCAGTTGTTACACAAATCAATTGCAGATGAACTCACGAGACCAAATAGGAAAGCAATGTGTAAACATACAAATAACTTCATCAACAGTGTTAAACAAAGTGGAAACCACAGACCTCGAGATCAAGATGGTCCACTATATGCACAATCGAATCTCCACCATCACATGGACGAACCAAATACCCACTCGGTAGCATCTCAGCTCTTACAAATTGCTGTGCAGAGGCTGCACTTGGACCACCCCCTGAACCGCTTAAGGACCTTTCACAAACCTGATGGATGAACATTAGCATGTATAGTGCAGATGATAGCAGTTGTAACGGTAAAAAATAAAATAGACCCGGCGTCAGATTCCAACATACCACAAGGCTACCATCTTCCATCGTTGTCGTGTACCGTAATGTCCAAAAATCGCGCGCTGGAACTAAAGTTGTCGGGGCATACATCTGTCCGAGCAACAAATAAATAATAGAGCATCAACGAAATGAGTCATGCACGTCAACGGAATGCCAAAGGAATATCACTGACGGATCATATAATGCTGCTCACCTGCATGTAGACAAGTTCAATTGTTCCCCCATTTCCAGCTGGAAGCACTGTGAACACTTCAAGGCTTCGACAATCACGGAACCAAGATGGACGATCTTTCAAGATCTCTATGACCTACACAAAACAGGTATATGAGAAACAAAGAATTTCATGAATGAATGTTACCAGCTAATGCATCTGTCATCAATTGATAGAAAAATGTGAAAACATACAAAGATATCAGGTCATTGAATACAGACTAAGTGATCAAAGATAAGATCCAGGAGAGCTTGCATAAGACTACTCAAATCTTATTAGGCCAGTTGTTACACAAATCAATTGCAGATGAACTCACGAGACCAAATAGGAAAGCAATGTGTAATTTTCAGGTAGCGTAAAATCTCAAATGGTGCACATTGTCCTAGAAAATTATGTACTTACTTTTGTTGGTTCTAGATTCACCAAACCACAGGCGCGGGCAGCAACACCACGGCAACCATGCGAAATGGCCACAATACCAACCGAATCCGGACCAGGCTAGTATCACAAAAGAAAACACAGTTAGCACCTCACCGTGGGGAGGGGGAGAGAATATGTAAGCCAAAGAATAAGGAAATCCATAGTTGGCATGTAACCTTCATCCTCTGTGAAGGTCTCCTCTGCAATCGAAAGGAGTCTGAAACGAGTAGATAGATGCAATAAGGTTCAGACAGTGTTGAAATGGCATAGGTTTTCCACAATAAGAGTCCTGTCCCAGATGCCGAGAACGATTTACTTACCCAGAAGGGTTACTTGCATCCCTCATAGGGTTTGGAGGGGTAGTCACATTAGATTCACAGCTAGTATCATTGGCCAGTGAAGTCTGCACCGAAGCGAGATGTTGTTATGAAAAATGTAAAGGTGAAATAATCTGGTTGGCATGCTATTACCCCAGGGGCCATGAAATTTGCACAAAAGGATTTCAATAGGTGTCGCAAGCACCAACCCCAAAACAACAGCATAAGGACACAAACACTGGTAGGTGTAGTATGTTGGCATTATCAGTTCTAGAAAGTCAACTACTACTAGTAGTACAGTACAATGCTTCATGCACATAATTAGGTAGTACTCGGATACTAGACTTTTGCTTCACAGTGCTCAAACTAATGCACAGTGGCACCCAATAAAAGTCTTCAACAACAACAGACAGTGAGACGAACAACAAGGTGACCGTGTTGAGAACTTACACTCTGCAGCTGCTGCCGCATGTGTGCATTCTCGTGAACCAACTGAGAAACCTGCTTCTGAAGACGCTCATTCTCTTCCATAAGGAGCTTGTTCATGGCCGTCAACTTTCTGTTGACAGCCTGAAGCCGAGATGACTCCTTGCGCTGCTTATCACGGCACCTGTAGAGAGACAGGCACATTCGTTCATTCACATTAGTTAAACATGAAGCACACATTTCCCCCAGAAGTAGAGAATTCTGTATAGATTTCACTTGTCTGGTTTCCTTACCTTCTGTTCTGGAACCAAACCTTGATCTGCTTGGGCTCAATGTTGGCAAGTATAGGGCACTCGCGCAGCAATTGCTGTCGTCGCGAGGAGCTAGGCTTGGGGCAGTCGATGTAGAGCCGCTCGAGCACCTCGACCTGCTCTGGTGTGTATCGCACGTACTTCCCCGAGTCCATCCCAGGAACCTTATCAAACCCTCCGCTGTCACTGCTTCCACCTCGCATTGCCACTGCCGCAGCCATGTTCTGTCGACCACTTCTTCCCAAAGTTGTTATAAGAACCGAATTTTCAAATCCTCTTAGCTCCTGACTCGCACTTGAGCTTTCAGCTGCTAGCGAAGATCCCTGGAGACAAAAAGGAGACAGGAAAACTTGCTGAAGCTGTGGCGGGAATCGAACTCTACTGAAGAAATACAAATGCAATGGATCGAGGTGGACACAACAAAAGTGGATAAGCTCAGCAATTAAAACCGGGGAAAACAGCTTCCAAAAATGGAGAGAGGGAGAGAGGCGAGTGAAAGTTAGTACTCGAGTTCGCCCAAATAAAAGCTACTCCCAAAATGTCACGCCTGAAGTGATCGAACCCGCAACACAAATAGATACTAAACGCACGCAGGCACCCAAAATTGAGATCCACGCAGGCAGAAGAAATGCAAAACCAAGCGGGAACCCTGCGTAGACTATAGATCCCAGGGCGCGGCGCGGCGAGCTATCTCACCTTGAGACGAAGCAAACGTCGCCGACACCGAGCGACAGGCTCCCGGAGCAGAGCCACAAGAGAGCGAGCTCAGAACAGCCTTTCCGCAGCTAAGCCGCCTCCCGCGGCGCCTCTCATCGATCGCCGGTGAGCTCGCACGGACCGCAGAGCACCGGATGGATCGGATCAAGCGGACGCCTCCTCACCGCAGCAGCAGCAGCAGCACGCCACCTACTCCGCCCTGTCTAGGGTTTGGGGCTTGGTTGCGGCGTCGTAATTGAGGAGAGAGCAGGAGCGAGGGGGGAAAGGTGACAGCCTTAAAGCAGAGACAGAGACGTGGAACAGCAGCGGCAGCGTGCAGTCGCCACCAACAACACCCCGGCCTACTGCTACTGTACTCCTTCCTGGCTGCTCTATATACAGTACATACAGTACTGCCTCCCTTCCCTTCCCTTCCCTTCCCTTCCTCCACTAGACAGAGAGGAGAAGAGGAGGAAGAGATGCGCTGGCCCACACCGCAGCACGCGGTGCACCCGGTCCATGCGTTTTCCTTGCGGAACGGCGGAGGGAGACACGCGAGGTGTACGAAACGCCCGGCGTACGTTGGCCCCCGCCAGTGGGCTCAGTGGGTCCCGCTCGCCCGGGAACCCAACGCGGGCATCGAGGAGCGCGGGTGGGGACCGCCGCGCTCAAATCACCGCCGGAATGACGGGGATGCCCCTATGCGGACCCGCATGGGCTCGGTACATCAACACCCGGGACGATGCGCGGGCCCTGGAGCTCCTCTTGTGGACTCGGTGTAGCGTGTTGCACGTAACGATGGCCCTGACACGGGCTTGGCTTTTGTCTCTGTACGGTCCCGTTCCGTTTTCCGTTGCAGAAAAGCCAATGCGCCGCTGATAAACAAACCAAAAAAATGCGTCACCGACGTGTGGGCCACAGAGCGTGCAGCTTACGTGGGGCCATACCTTCAGTGCGGAGCCGGCACGCGCGCCCTCTTGTGCCAGTGAAAAGAAAGCCTGGTCTCCTTTTTTACGGTTTTACCCCGTGACGTGAGGTGAGGGAGTGCTCCTGTCTGTTGGTCAGTTCGCTCGCTCCCAAACGGTGCCTTTTGCTTCGCTGCTTTTCCCCGTTACGGCCGCGTGCGCTGTGCACCGTAAAAGCGTCATCCCAGTTAAACCTTCTTTTTTTCACTGCCAGGATGCGTCATTGTATATAAAGCTTGGTTTTCGTCTAAGCAAAGTCATGGTGCCAAAGTTTATATTAGTTCATCCTGCAGAGCAAATCCACCGTAACCAGTGATAAGGATACGCTTGCAGTGAGGTTGGGCCACAGCACAGCACTGTCCCTCCCTCCGCTGCTTGAGATTTGAGAAGAAGAAGAGCAGTAGTAAATGGGAAGCAAAGGAAAGGAGCTACACTCGCTCGTGCCCGCTGTCCACTGTGGTGCTCAACCATTTGCCTCCCCGCCCCGGTCGCGCGTGTGTGTAGTGTAACAGAGAGAGGGAGATGTTCAGAGGGGACGAAAAAGGATGTACAATATTCTCAAAAAGAAAGTTTTGCACTTTGGTTAGATGTTCTTGCAAATTGAGCTAAATGCCACAACTTCATTGTTGTCTTCTCAACAGAGGTTGACGGTCACTACACATTAATCGTCTAGGTCGCATAGTTTGTTGCACATTTTCTTCTTCTTCTTCTTCTTCTTCTTCTTCTTCTTCTTCTTCTTCTTCTTCTTCTTCTTCTTCTTCTTCTTCTTCTTCTTCTTCTTCTTCTTCTTCTTCTTCTTCTTCTTCTTCTTCTTCTTCTTCTTCTTCTTCTTCTTCTTCTTCTTCTTCTTCTTCTTCTTCTTCTTCTTCTTCTTCTTCTTCTTCTTCTTCTTCTTCTTCTTCTTCTTCTTCTTCTTCTTCTTCTTCTTCTTCTTCTTCTTCTTCTTCTTCTTCTTCTTCTTCTTCTTCTTCTTCTTCTTCTTCTTCTTCTTCTTCTTTTGCAAACGAATCCTGGATTTTGCTTCATATATATTCAGTATGCAATAGTAATAAAAGATCGTGCAAAATGATACTAGGAGTTATATGAATTCTTTTTCCACTTCATTGGAGGTATATATGAATTATTTTTCCACTTGATTTTCACATGATGTATGTACAACAACCATATCTTGTCCAGGGCAATGCCCAAAAACGAGCTGACGGTTGGACGGCCAGTCGTGTTTGGGGTGGAAGAAGAGCGACAGGTACCAGCTGCTCGGTCCCACGGATTCCTTACATTGCCTTGGTTGTGGCTTGATCTTGTTTTTTCTCAAAGAGAAGGATTGAGAATTTGAGATGCAAAGCATGCATCTGCAGCTCCCGTGATAGTACATTCCTCGTTCGTCAAGCGAAGCACGGACGCTTTGAGCTAATAATCTAATGCTGACAGCCAGAGTCAGGGATAAGTTATTTTGCCGGTTAATAACCATCCGTAAGCGCACGCGCGAATACAGAACTACTAGTATTTAGCACGAGCCATCTGCTGCAGATGTATTGTACACAGAGAGCTGTTGGTTGTTTTTAGAATAGAATATACTCCTGCTCAAGTATACTTGTAGGATGGGTTGGTTGATGCAGAAGGCATGCGCGCATTGCGTAAAATGTTATCTTATGTTTTACGCATGCACGCGAGAAAAGAAGGGGATACGTGCGCCCCATTGCCGGCCGACGCAGCACATCACATGGCTCCAATTCCCAGCGCCGACCCGGCCTCTGTTTCTTTCCCTTCTCTTCATAGAAAATGCAAAGAAACCGTCCGCCATTGACGTCCATCCGCAGTCTACGAAGCTTCTTCTTCCTCCTATCCCATACGGCCATACTCCAAGAGTGAATGAATTACTAAATCCAAAACAGAACAGACTATGGACCATAGCATGAACATGGGACGTTGTAAACTATTTTGGTCAGGATGGGTTAACCCATCTTATAATGGAATGTTAGCTACGTTTGCCTAGGCCGAAAGCGACATAACAGTGGGGGTGGTTAAGTAGTTAATTACTGTGTTAATTCGACTAGGTAGGTAGCTCAGGTGTAGCGGAAAGGGCGGTCGTGTTGTCATGCTTTGTGCTTTGCAAGGAGACCAATGCAACAGACATTCCTCTGCCACCTGAATGCATTTTGCCGCCCTCTTTCCCATGGTGCGGATTGATTATTGATCCCAATGATAAGCTGGTGCTGTGTGCCTTTTCTATGTTTTCCTTACTTTCTACTATTTGCATCATATATACGATAATTTCTCTCTTTCTGGAGGGAGGCGGAAAGGCATCCTTTCCGCATAGTACATACTAATTGCAGTGCGATTGTAATCTTAATTTTTCAGAAACAGATAAGAATACTACGTACGGGAGTAATAATCAAGCCTGTACTACAGTACAGAGAGTAATGAATGAGGTTGTAATACCAACCGTAATGAGTGTTAATATCCATCAGTGTAATGAGCCGGCCGGCTATTTGAACTGGTACTAGCTGAGTTTAAGCTCATTTGAATAGCTACTCTCGGATGAGACGTTGAGAAGCTTCTCCCGAATTATGTGCTTCTCATGAAATTAAACTGATTAAAATTCATGAACGATTCATGCGGACTCATGCGTTCCAAACGAGGCCAGAGCCTCGAATAGCATTTTAGCATCTGATGCACCATACACATCCAGTCGTCCGTCACGGATTACCATCTCGCTGACATTCATACAACAGACACTTTGATTTTTTTTAGAAATAAAAACGAAAAAAAGAGAGGGGAGAAAAGTATGGAGGAAACTGGAGACGCGAGGGAGTGTGCCTTTGATTGCTGCGCACGGCTGCTTGCAGCAACCTATACACTAGTGGTACGTGTATGTCGGGGCGTGCCATGCCATTGCGGAAAGGTCTCTTTCGGGTCCAGCCCCGCCGGTGCCGCACGCTCGCACGTTCCGGAGGCGTAGCACCCAAGCTTTGAACGTCCCACGCAGTGCACTACCACTACTGTGCATTGCACTTGTGGCCGCCCGGCAGGATCAGAAAACAGATATGCATGGGCCAACAAGAAAAGCTCGCCAATTTTGCATACTCCATCAAATCTTTTTATTTTTATAACTAAGCAACGTCAAAGGTGAGTACATGTATCCTTTGCCTCCCTGCATACACACAGTAGGAGTATAACATAGAGCAGGTTCCATCCCTTTGTTCAACAGGATTTTGTGACTGTTGACCAAGGCGCCTCACTTTCTTCCATCTTGTTTCACAGATATGATCAATCAAAAATTTCCAGGAGGCCCGGCCAGGTCAGCCAGTACTCCGGTGCTTGGTTCCATGCTTTCATGATGGCTTGCTTAATTTGGACTGGCAGTACAGCGGTGGCCATTCATGTTTTTTCTGTGCAGGTCAGGTCTGCATGAAGAGAAGGGCTTCGCAGTCAACGGCGCAATGGTTGGATTTGCAGCGAACAAGATGCAAGGCAGTTTCGGTCAAGTCAACCGAGCAATGGCGCTGTGGCAGAGACATGCATGCAGTCACTCCAAGCAATCTGGGCAAATTAGCATGATGACGACTTTACCGCCCTGCTGGGAGGAGGGCAGAGTCAAAACGGGCATCATCATCTCCTTAATTCAATGCTTCTCTGCACCGGACCAGGAACCCAAATTCAAAACATTCTGGAATCCACAATTCTTTTTTGAGAGGATCAGCATGATGCTTGCTTTTTTTTTCAGAGAGAGAGAGAGAGAGATCAGCATGATGCTTCTTGCTGTGCGAGGCTTTGGTCTATGGGCTTTGATTCGTGGACCGCAAACAGGCCCAACGAGGATTGGGGCTTTGGTCACTGTTGCCCGATTTCCCTCCTGAATCGAAACGCCGCCCGTGGGCCAAGGAGGAGGGAACAGAAAGTTACAGTATTTACTATGCATATACACACAGGGACAGTGGCCGCTGAACTGAACTGAAACCACTGAGACATGCATTCCAGTATACCGAGGTAGGGGCTTGTGCGCACGGTTTCATTTTACACAAGTAGTAGTGGTAGTGATGCCTGCCTGCACTGCATGCGTCGCTCGGATCTGACGAAGAATCAAAAGATCGACGCAGCAGTGCCTTGAATCCCTCGCTGCACTGCATGCATTGAGAAAAACTGAATTAAATAAAAAAAACAGAATCCTTATCGCCTTGCTGTTTGCTCTGCCTCAACAAACAGCGTCCCCTAAGCAGAGCATCAGGCAGCGCTCCCCCTGAAAACCTATATTCACTCTCTTTCTTTTATAAATACTACTCCCTTCAGTTTCCAAAAGAAGAAGAAAGGGAATATAGATTACTGGTACTAGTGATTTACAGAGCTACTAACTAGGAGGAGACAAAACTCTTCAGAATACACAAGTGCATGCAACATGATCTGCAATAACCTCGTACTCCTACATAAGAACCAGGATCGAGCTCCTACTTTGTTTTTTCTTTCTGTAGAAAATGATTAGAGTGCGCTCACATATCCGGGGCTCTCGACATAACTAGTAATTTGATAAACAACACGCCAAGTTCCATGCTACAACTTGGAATCTTACTGAAGAAGCAAGTTCATCGGAAACTAAATAAGCTTGGCGTCCATGCTACCTTACTACTGAAGGACTAATAGCTACCCCTACTAGAGCTACGGCATACATCTTACACAACTGGCATACAATACATAGTCCTGATATATAATTAACTAAGCTCGACCGAGCAGTTTTATGAATCTTGATCTGCAGGCCTCATGCAGAAACGCTGCTTCCGGCATCATCAGCTGCGTCGTAGATGATCCTCGTCTCCCAGTTCAGCCCGGAGGCAACCCTGTCATAGTAAGGGACGTACTCCTGCATTACATAGTAGTTCAGAAACAGGTCAGCAACAATCACCACCGCCGTACCAGCATAATGCTCACTCTCTGATGCATGCAATGCGGGATCGATCGGTGTGATACGAATAATATATACTCCACTTGATGTTTTTGTTGTACGTGATGTACCTCGAGTTTGTCAATGAGCTCCTGCGCCGTGGGAGCCGAGATTATGATGCGGCGAGCACTGGGGCTGACGAAGCCTTCCTCCACGGCCTGGTCTATGAATGTCAGCAGGGAGTTGTAGTACCCATCAACATTCAGCAATCCCACCTGAAGAATGACATGTATTGTTAATTCGAGAGAACATGCATGTTACAGTGACATGCATATACCCTTAGGATAGTTTGGTCATCAATTCATCGTCATCCAAGAATTGTACTGCACGTAGTAGCTAGATGCAGAGGATCCTCCACAACCTCTCCTAAATTATATACATGGGATTACCGGCTTACGATGGATGCCCAGCTGTGCCCATGTGATGACTTCTAGCAGCTCCTCAAGGGTTCCGTATCCACCTGAATTATTTGGAGGATCAGATTTAGCACTACGTATTGATATGACAATGATAAGGAAGGCCGTAATGCAAATGCAAGAAGCTGAGACTCGTCACTCGATCAGTACGTACCGGGCAGGGCTATGAAGGCGTCAGATTGCCTGGCCATCTCCGCCTTCCTCTGGTGCATGTCCGCCACCGGCCTCACCTCCCCCACTGTTTCTCCAGTCACCTGCGATCATCAACAGATCACCTCGTGCTTTTGATCGTTGCAAAATTTTAGTACGTACTCCTATATATTCGAGCTGAAGATTATATTATATTTGAGCACAATTAGCTAGAGGAGCAACTATCACTGCACTGTAGGACCTCGCTCACGACTCTGCATCACAGTGCAAGTACCTCGTTGGTCATGAGAGTCTTGGGGATGACACTGCATAATGTGTAGACATGGAACACACAGTTAGATGAGATGCATGATGCCCGGGAAAATTCATCAGCCAGTAATCAACAGATCGCAGATGGTCAGTAACAACCAATAGTACATTGAAACATTAAAGCACTTAGTAGTAGTATATGGTTACATGGGGATCGATATAATACTATGATGGTTAGTGCTTATTCCGTACCCGATGACGTGCCTGCCGCCGTGGTAGACGGCCTGAGAGACGAGGCCCATGAGCCCTATGCTTCCTCCACCGTACACCAGGTCAATGTCCCGCGACACCTGCAGCACTCCATCATCGATCCATCAGTTATTCAGTGAGTAGATTGCCTCTACCGCCATTGAACAGCTAGCAGCACCATTTCCGAATGCATGACTAGTGATTTTCAGGTGTTTTTTGTACGATCTGTGCGGCGGCAAGTTGCAGGCTTACAGCAGACGGTACAACACGTACGGCGGTGCACACAGCTGCTCGTGTTGCACTCAGTCAGTGACATGGCGCGATGCGATTGAATGTGAATAAACAGATGCAGCAGGGTGAAGTGTAGTACTAGACTCGAGACAGGAGCAAGGAGACAATCGCTCAGTTGGGTTCATAAATCCCAATGCGTCGAATCGGACAAAGCGACGAGCCAAACACCGCGCATGTACGATTTGTACTGCTATGATACGAGTACGTACGATGATGACTGTTCCTAGCGAGCGACAGACGATTTTTGATTATTCACGATAACACTGCCCGGAAACAGCAGCTGTAAAATTAAATGATGTGTTCGATCGGGAAGGAACAGCCCAAGATTTCGTGGCGTTTTCTACTCCTATATTTGGCACCTGCGGGTGGTGTTGGTGCAATTGATCATGGCTCCATCGGAGGGCACAAAAAGTTGCTCGAGACATCGATGTGACCTCCAACTCCAAGCTAATAGTAGTACATGCCGATTTTGTGACTGGCTGTCTGCGCATTGCCTTTCTAATCACGCGGTCCTCGTCGTAAGAGTCACAAGGTACTCAAATTTTCGCTTCTAATTAACAATGCACAAATTTTTACAGTCTTTTTAGAGAACGAATTGGATCCATTTCTGTAAAAGAATAGGGCATGCCTCAAATAAAATAGGGTTGTCTCATGCTTAAAACCGCAAGAATGGAGGTCTTTGCCACCGGTGGGTGGAAAATTAGTGATATTGAGTCTTAATGATTTGTGGATGATGGACTGTTGGTTTGATGTTTCTTGTGTTTGTAAACACAATTGGTTGATGATAGTTGTAATAAAAAATAAATTTAAAATATATTCCATTTTTCAATGGAAAAAAGGCTTGTCAAACTCTAAAGGCACTCAGTTTTCCTTTTTTTTCTATCACAAATTATTCTAGTATTTCATTTCATAAATTGTATCACGAAGATTAAAAAAGGATAAGCTTTTCTACAACGGTGTCAGAGTGTCCTATAGTGAGAAGCGAGCCCTTGACCGCGTTCTATAGGCATGCATGACATATAGATAGAAGGCGTGTAAGGCTAACTAACAGTTACTTTGGGCCGTATCGGCTTCACTTATACTGTGATGGTGAAAGGAAAAATCATACATGTGTCCTATAGAATAGCAATTTGGTTTGTTCCAAGCTTATAATTAAAAGACTGTTCATGGATGCAGACATAACAGTCGTAGTTCCACACGTGAAAATTAACAAACAGGGGAATATATCTATGCATCGATCATGGAAACCATGTGGACGTACGTACTTGTGGGCGAAAACTTAACTAGCGCATGGGGAATTATCAACGACTAACAGCTTCTGCTATACGTACGCACCAGCTCTTTGGCAAGCTCGATGGCGGCGTCGCGGTAGCTCGTCTTCTTGCCGGAGCTGCTGCCGCAGAACACGCAAATCTTCTTGAACCTGCTCGCGTGCCTCATCTTCTCTCTCACTTTCTCTATACTACCTCTCTCTCTAGAGTCTTCAGGCATTAGTTGCGACAGAAGCATATCTGATCCTACCTGTTTTTACAAAGGTTGCTGGTGCGTGGTGTGGTGAGGACTGCCTAGCGTCCCATGCACCACCTTGCTTTATATAAAGGGCCGGGGGTGAGAGAGAGATGTGTCGAACGACCGTGTGTTTGATGTGAGGGACAACGGAGCATCTTAGCTTTTAGTGCAGCGAGAAAAAGAGATGCCGCATTTCTTCCAGCACGAGTGCACAACACTTGATCCACTTTATATTATCGATAGTGTCGATTATACTCAAGATTAGTTTTTTTAGTGAGAACTCATACCTAAATATGGTGCCTGCATGCAATTTTTTCATTTCTTATTAGAGTTTATTAGAAAAGGTGCTCTAAACATCGATCATCAATTAAGAACCGCATGAATCATGTTGATTGACATGGTCTGGCCTTCTTTCTTAACCTCTCCTTCAGCTGCCTATGATACATTTCACATTATAAAAATGTACAAGAGCACGAAACGATGTGGTGCAGCAGGGCCGTGTGCTAGCTGTGCACGGTCGGATGATCTTATCATACACGTCTCTGTGCTTGATGCAGAGGCGCTTCGCTGCGGTGCCGGGGGCCTGCCTCCCTCCTCCTTTCATGGGCGTGCGGAAAAAACCATTTATGGGCGTGCTCGTACCAATTGACTTGCCAACAGCACCACACCGGCCGTCAGTCAAATTCTTGTCGGCCGTAACCCTTTTCGGCCCTTACCGCATTTTCACCCAGATTTTAATTTGCTCACCTGTTTTTATATTGTTTTCGATGCTCTGTCCAGTAATAGCTATGCATTGTGAAAAAAGTTTTTTTTTTTGAAAGACCCGGAATCACTTTGTGACCCGGCATATATAAATAAGAAGAAGTTGCCTCATATTAAAAGAAACGAGACCAAACCATACAAGTATAAAAGAAAAAAAATATGCTAAAAAAGAGAAAAACACAACAAGGATGGAGCCCATCACATACCACCGATGCCACCGAACAGCAGTTCCAACTTCACATGATGGACTCAACCTATGCCTTGATCATGCTCCAAACCGTCAGCACCAACCACCAAAACCACACCCACTTGTGTCATCGTTGCCAAGCTCACCGCACACACGATCGAGCAGCTCCGACTTCCCAAGAGTGATGGCTTGATGAGATCCGCTAACGAAAAGAAGCCTCACAACACAAAGGCCTCATCCCTTGACGCCGATGTCACTACCACCACGAGGCACCATGTCAAATCCAGCGGTAAAAAACCAGCAGCGATCGAAGAGCAGTTCTAAGGTGACGCCTTCAAGAAGGATTCGACGCTCACGACGCCGTCGTCACCCAACCTAGCAAGCTAGGTTTGGGGTTTCCCCTAAGAACTCTCTAGGAGGGGTGGGGCAGGATCACCTCGGCAACGTCTCCAACGAGATGAACTACGCACAATGGTGTCGTCGCTGCCGGCATTGATAACCAAGGTTTCCCCCGGCCTCCTGTGCTTCCCCACCACCAAGCCACTCGTCTTCCCGCCACATTCAACATATACAAAGTAGCAACATCACGCCACCCTGCTGCATCCAGCCGCAAACCAAGCTGCCCCTGACCAGCACCACGAGACAGTGGCTGGCACGCCGCAGACACGACGATGGTCGTCGCAAACCTGCACTTCAACCCCGCAACAACACCATCTCCACCTGAAGGTCACCTTGCAGCAGCTCCGGCCACCAAGCACCACCAAACGTGAATCCGGGCACCTTAGCTGCCATTGGGCGTTGCAGCCGTGCCTCCACCACCAACGCATTGTGCAAAAGTAGACGACTCAACTCCGGGTTGACACATGGACAGCATATTTACGCATGGATGGAATGGAGTCAAGCCGACACGGCCATGACATGCAACGATGATTTTATCCAACAACCAACAGGTCTTCTTCCAATAGCAACATGAGTTTGCTTGCTCCTTGATGCCTACTATACTACGGTGTTGAAACACTAGCGGCAGTGGTACAATGAGCATGCTGCTAGATAGTGCCGGTGGTTGCGTACCCGGAATTTAGCAATCATTCGCCTCATCCAACATCGATCGATCCAGTTGGCATACATTTTCTTGGTTTTTTTCCATGTGATGACATTTCCTCCGGGTTGGTAGGGGCTGGGGCCAATCTGGACATGCCACGTGGATTGCGCGGCTAAGCTTTTGGCTTCCCCTCACTTGGTGCATGCTGCACTCCTCCGGTATGAGTTTGCGCCCATTTCTGGGACCTTTCGGTCTTTAGTTGTCGACTCGACCATGTCTCTGTCCAGTTCTGCTTGTGCCCATTGTTCATATTTTCCAGGAAACTCATTATGTTATTGATTGGTGAGAACATGTGTTTTATTTTAGTGCTGAGATTCATACCGTGGTCCGTGAAACGAACTCGTCTTGGAATTTGCAAGCGATGGTCCAAATGAAATGACCGCACACCTAACACATGTAGTGGAGTATACTACTAGAAACCAACATCGATCATGGGCAGTAGTAGTGGTACACTAGGAGCTGGAAGATGAGTAAGCGCAGATAAGTACAAGTGGTCGATCAGTGCGTTCGGATGCTCCGGCAGCAGCGAGATACAAAGCGGGACATCCATGGCGGCGGCAGTTGGGCAGGCAGCTCGAGCACGCCCATGGAGACTGGTCGTCCGATTCACCTCCCACCACCCTAGTAGCTATATATGCCTAGCTAGGTGATGATAGCACGGTTAGGCTTTGGCACGGCAACGCGGTATGATGACCTGACGGTGATCCACCGATCCAGATCGTTTGTGTGCCGGCCACGGTTGGGCTAAATTAGCAGCGGCTCATCACGATCACTACCCGTCAGATTTAGCACCACCACAGGTCTGGAATGGACAGGTCGACAGGCTTACACCATTTTGAAGCCGGCTGGTTCGTTTGCCGCCTCGTGCGCGATGGGAGAGACGGAGAGTGAGGGAAGAAGAAATCGATCTGAAAGAAAATGACCTCTGACCTCAGGCCGTCGTCTCGCTGTACGCTTGCGCCGCTCTGCTCCACCGAGCCGTCCTGCTCGCGCTGCTGCATCAGATGCTGACCACCCGGTGGTGGACTGCGCCAAGCTCATGGGCCACCTCCGCAATGGCGCCCACCGCCTCCATCTGCCCTCGCTGAAGCCCCGGCCCCCGTGGCCCTGCGGCTCCGAGCGGACCTTCGTGTGAGAGTGCTGGGCGGTGGTGGCGGCTCGGGACCTTCGCGTGTGAGCACAGAGAAATCGAGTCACAGCAGCGAGCGAGAGAGAGAGAAAGAATTGAAGAGGTCAGCTGGAGGTGACAGAGATAGAAAAGTGTGGACTGCGTGTGGCCACGTGGAAACCTTTAATCCCTTATGTTGTGTGTATTCGCATTGAAAGCAAACAGATGGCTCAAGTTAGGTTGTGGTGATGTTCCAAATAAACCCCTGTTGTAATTATATTTACACATTTCCAATTCTGGACTTGGCATCTTATGGTTCAGCCTCCTGCCTTTGTTATATCTGCACATTTTTCTTTGTTCTTTCATTGGTGCCCATAATCTGGCATGAAACCATGAAATGATCCTTTTGCTTATTTGCAAAGGCCATATAATAACAAACAAAAATAGGTTTCATGCTTGAATCATGCCTTTCCTATACAGGCGCGGCGTAGCGCGCCAAGCTTCCCTAGTGATGTTCATCTGGTAAAGATGCGCTAAAATTTCACTCTGCTGCAGACAACGCGACCGTGCAGCTCGATCTTGTCTCTCGGGCAGGAGAATCGTATCGTGTGTTACCGCGGGTTCGCGTGTTACCAATCATTATAACGTTTTCAAGGTGCATCTAAAATTCTAACAAAAATATGAATGGATATAACATACAACCATTTACCATCATGCAAAAATTGAGATATAACTGAAACTTGTGGAAGGAGAAAAAAAAAGAGAAATCAGCATGTAGTATCGGGTTGCGGGTTAGAGATGAACAGTGAGGAGCTATCATCCTCTCGGGTTGCGGGTTATACAACTGATACGTTCTCCTCTCGGCAGCTATCATCCTTATGCCGGTGAGGAGCTGTTCCTTGTGTCTGCCTCGCTGCCTCCACAATCTATTTCTTCAGATGGAAGAGACAGAGCTCGTAATGTTATACTCACAGGGTTCCTCAACTGTCCGGCAATATTGCACTCGAAATCGAACGAAGCTCAGATTAATAGGCCCCACGCTCGCTTTTCCTCTCCTGCAGATGACAGGCCGGCCCGTACTATAGCGTCTGGTAGAGATGGCCCAATGGCCTGAGTCCGAGGTCGTGGCACCTTCCAGTCTTTCACTTCCACGATTTTTCCATTTTGGGAACAAAAAAATGCATCAGGAAATTCCCACCTTCCATTCGATTCCAGTTTGGGCTCTAAAAAATGATAAATATTCGAGAGTTGATCGGTACTAGGTGATTTGGAACAAGAGCCCCTCAAAAGTTTGAGGCATATGAACCCTTTTTCATATTACTATTTTTATTTCTTGTCTCCCAACTATATTCTCGTGAACTCTGGTCATTGCATCAAATTAACCTTAATAAAAAACTAACGATGCATATCCTCTAAACATTTATTTCCCCATTAATAAAAACATATTATTCTGATTTTTAATATTAAAACAGAACAGATGATTCTGATACAATATAAAACATTAATTCTAATAGCCTTTTCCTACCTATAACCTCAACTACATTTTTTTTAGGCGAACTACGTTTTGTTCTACCCCCTTCAGTTATTTTGCATGGTTACAACGATTTCGTTTTTTTTTTCTTTTGAGACGATGATATAACAAGTTTTAGCGATTAGAAAATCGTTAGGTATTTCTATATACTGTCAAAGTTTTGGATTATATTTGCAATCTATTAAATCATTCCAACGAAGCTGGAATAGCTCAGTTGGCCAGAGCGTGTGGCTGTTAACCACAAGGTCGGAGGTTCGAGCCCTCCTTCTAGCGTTGTAATTTTTTTTTTTGTTCTTTTAGTTTCGCTATGCGCTTCTCTATTCACTATTATTAATTTCATGCTTTCTCTTAAAGTCATTTATTATTTCTTAATAGATATGCAGGGTGTATGTACGTACTTTTACTACAATACAGAGCTGATTAAGTCATCACATTTCTACGTGCATGGCTAGCAGCTAGCTCGAGCCTTAGAAGTAGTAGTTGCCACCCTCCAGGAACACCATGTCCATCTCCTGCATGTAGCTTTCACCGTCGACGTAGATGAGCCTCTCGTCGTTATCCCCTACAAGTCGTGTCGATTCAGCTGAGAGATGTCGAAGCCAGCATCTGGCGGTGCTGCCTGCTGGAGCATTGCCGGGTCTGGCATGCCGTTTGTAATTGGCGACGATGAGCTGACAGTGATCGGAAATAATTGGCCATTGAGGTTATCTTCAGGTGGCTGCAGTGGCGAGCTGAGAAAGCCGCCGCCGGGACCAAAAATCTTGTCGCTGCTGCCGCCGTGATCGCCTTCTCCTTTCCCCTTGTTGAACACTCTGCACAGCACCCAGTCTTCCTGCATATGCATTTGTATATATATTAATGATCCTGCAACAAGCATCTGCAGAGGATACATATATAGCGTATGCGTGAACAGATAAGGTTTCCCTGCCTGCATGCATGTCTTTTTTTCGAAAGATCCGGCAAGTTGGCACGTTGGCCGGCTTATAGATTGATAAGAAGAGGACTTGTTGCACCAGAGGTGATTACAACCTAGCCAGATTTAGGAGCATGGGCTAAACCGGCGGTAAAAAAAAACTTAAATCGACTACTCGCTAACTGGGGACACAATCATGCATGTCGTCTACGTTCATGCTGCAAGGTGTTCCACAAGATGCATGCATGCATGGTTCAATCACCTCGGAACGCCGTCATGTCTCGCAGACAATTATTAACTATACTATGTCCAATAATAAAAAAAATTGATGATGAATTGAAGCGGATGACGGCGGCTTAATTAATTACCATTGGTGGTGCGTCCACAGACGTGACAAGGCGGAACTCATGCATGACCCAGTCACTCTTTCGCCCGTTTGGGGCGCGTCCGAAGTAGAATACCAGCGTCTTCCTCATGCCAACCTTCATCATCATGCCGCCATGCTCAAGGATCACCTTGTCCTTGCCCGTCGCCTTCCAGTATCCATGCTTGGTTGCTCGGTTCGTGCGTGAACCCGTCGCGTATTTCCGGTCCCGGAAGCTGAAGAAGTACCATTCCAGCTTGTCGCTCAGCTTGGCCTCCTCTGAAAAACAAAGTAGATCACCAGGAGACCAGAAATTGAACTTCTTACGGGAGAGACAGGAGGGGTCGGATAAAGCGCCCCTAAACCCTATATAGACAGCTATTAACACGAAACCTGCTTTAGAGCTTATAATAGCAAAAAACTTCCAATTAAGTGCATGGATCTGATGTGTAGATTAGCTAGGTAAGATTAAGAACGTTACCAGGGAGCTCCCAAGGCTCGCGTACGTGGAGGTCCACCTCGACCATGGCGACCCCCGGCGAGGAGTACGTCGACATCATCAGCTGCGAGCTCTGGGCGGCGGCGATCTGCTTGCCGCGCAGGTAGTGGAAGACTAGCTCCTCGTCGGTGGGATGGAACCTGAATCCGGGAGGCAGCATCGACTCGAAATCTCTCAGCCTCAGCATCGATGCATCCATGTCTGATCGAATCATCCGTTGCTGGTTCTTTCTCTTCTTCAGTTCGTGATCTCATTCAAAGGCTGGCTTGCTGGAAGACGGCTCGCTGGTATCCATATATATATAGAGACCCTAGACAGTGTGGGTATACCGTATATACGTATGTTATGCGTGAACATGATACAATTCGATCATTGCGGTTAGCAAGTTCAAGTACATCTCATTGGTGCATATGATACATGTGGATGATCATTGGTCAATCGGAGGTGTGTGTACGTACTCTTTGGGCGTTCATAATCACAGTCATGCAGTCTATTGCTCACTTCAGAGTACGGACGTTTGACACACTCTTACGTACAACAAAAGCAGAGACAGGACAAGGCTCAATATTCCGGAAGCAGGAGAACAGGACAGGTGCAAACTTTGTGCATTGATCCATATCCGAGACCGAGCGATCAAGTACTTGGCCATTCGTGCAAGCCAAAGCGAGAGTGCGGCAACACAGCGCAGCATCTGACGTGGAATGCCGCAGCGCCAAACGTACGTACAAGTGTGGGATTGGTGCTGCTGATTGCTTCATCATCCTCATTTTTTTTTTT
>LAPY01001594.1:104140-114978 GCA_000970635.1 Eragrostis tef
GAGGGGAGGGGGGGGGGGGGGGGAATGTCGTGTCGTCAGAAGACCCAAGAAATGTGCATGTGAAGCAACATATATTCCCACATGGGCCAGTTTCCTCTAACAAGGAGCCTGGCAAAGATGATAATGGAAGTGATAAACATACCTGGTAACCCCCAATGACTAACGTGTTTGGATACTTTGGGTGGAAACTGCATGAGCGGAAATAGCTCAGGTTCATCCCGTTTAGCTCACGGACATGTCGTCCTCCCTGTGCAGACCAGACCCTAACAGAGTCATCACTAACACAAGCCAAGCAGGGGAAATGCTCACTCCAGCATATCGAGCGCAGAGTTTTGTTATCCGCGCTACCCTGCACGCAGTTTGGGGGCAGTATGAGGTACACTCACTCAAATCGAAGCAAGAGACAAATGTGATTTTCAAATGCCAACCTGCAAACAGTTCATCCTTTTATCTGTCTCAACATTGGTAAGGTTCACCGTATTTCCAATGACTGAAGCAAGGCAGCTCCCAAGAGGGTCGAACCGTACTTTTCCTCTACCTGTCTGCACCACCCGAGAACATACATGTCATAGGACAGCAGGAGGGCATTACATTGCAAACTGAAAATGTGCAGACATTGAACCTACAGCTTCTGAGATGCGTGGTTTAGGTTGGTCTATTGTCCAGTACAGAACCTTGCCACCATCATCGCACGAGCAGAGGAGTGAAGTGTCCACCTGTGGATGAAAATCTACTGATCTGACCAGAGAGCTATGCCCAACGAAGGTTTGGATACAGTGACCACCCTGTGACAAGGAAATGTATTAATTTGTAAGCACCAAAACAATGTATGTGCAGTTAAGTTAGTAAGGCATTGGCTGCCGCAAAATCATAGCTAATTTTCTGTACCATCAATATCAATTTTAGAGATGTTCGAAATAGGAGAATTTCGATGCAGCTATACATACATGGTACAAATCCAACCAGAAACATGCCGAACTTTGTCAGAAGTCAACGATAACTACCACGTTAGGACATGATATCAAGTAAACACCACCTTGGCTGCTGTTATTCGTTGGATAGCAGGATTGAAGGCCCAAAGTACCAAACATCTAAAAGACATATATGTGACTAGCATCATCAGAATAGTTATTACCTGAGATGTGTCCCATAATCGCACAGTTTTATCAGATGAAGCTGTCCCGAGCATGGTTTTATTCGGCCCAAAGCACAAGTCTGTGATGAAGCTAGAGTGTGCTTCCCATGTGTGCTTCTCTAAATTGTTTCTGAGGTTCCAAATGAATACCTAGAGAATTTCAGAACCGAAATTCAGGAGCAAGGTGGCAAGTATTGTGCAAGCGTATACTGCAGCAGTACAATTATAAATGCAACATGAGGGAATAGCATGACAGATTCTCCTGAAATGCATAATCAATACTCATATAAACGGCGAAAATTTTCTTCATTTCAAATTCTCTCGCCCAGTAACCCACGCTGCAACCAGTACTGTATTACTGAAAATTTCGGACATCAAAATCCATCTACGTTCTCAGAAGCATTTGCATGTGCAGGCATATCTATCACCGAACCAACCATGCAATATTCTCTACTTCAAAGTTAGTTGCACAGTTTACAAAGATAGAAGTCACTTAATTTACCTTGTTTTCGTCCCCAGCACTAGCCAGCAAATCTCCATCTGGAGAAAAACCGCAGCAAAAAATCTTTTTCCAACTGGCTTTCAGACTGAAAACACCCTCCATTGCGATTCCTGGATGTGTATCACGTACTTTATGATGTAAGATTTCTTGGAAAGATGTACAATGATAAATCTATTGATCACTATTTGTACTCCTTTTTTTTTTCTTTTAGGGAAGGAAATACTGCTTTCAATAGCGCTCTAAATGCTGGGAGAAGAAAAGTACCCATTGTTTTCTCCATAGCAACATCTCCTGATAAATCAATCATGTAATCTGCGCCATTGCCATCCTGGCAAAAATGCTTTGGGATCAGGGAGCCACGTACATAATAACATATTTGGAAGAATAATTAACGTTTGGATCAATTTACTGGAGAAAAAGTTCAGGCGTCAAAGAATTACTGTCCAATTTCTATGTTGCGTCAGTCATACAACAGTATACTAATAATAACTGCATGGCATGAATGCAGGGGAAGAAACTAGAGTAGGAAAATGTATTATACGTAAGGAAATATTTGTATACACCTACAGTTGGCTGTTGAGACGGTTGCTGCATAAGACCTTGAGCGTTGATGTCCACTGGGGTTTGACCCAAAAGCCTGACCAGGCAGATGAAAATAATAGTGGCAGATGTGATTAATAAAATTCGATGGGAATGTAGGTATTAAGGGAACTTAGTGGAACTGTCGGTATCACCGCTGGTAGATAGCTGAATCAGCAGCAGGATCCTGGTGCATTCTATGGTTGAATACTGCACTGTTTGACCAATCTGGGTTGGCAAGAGTTGCAGCTCTTCGTTGCATTTGCTCCTCTTCTAGAATGAGATGATCAGCCACCTCCACTGTTGTACCCTCCAGTTTATACCCCTGGCTCAATTTAAAAGTAAAGCTTTGGCAGATGATGACCTAAGATCTCCCTCAAGTGTTGCTACGGCGTACAAATCCAAATTCAACAATCTATTACGAATTCGAAGGGAGACAAAGCTTACATCTGGGCAATCCAAATCACCTGGACTTGAACAGAAGCGGTCCCAAAATATAGACCACCAATCAGAGAGGAGTCCTCTAGGGAAATCATGTTCTGCAATAGAAAGTGAAATATTACAATTGCATCAACATTCAAGAGATATCTCTGTACATAGCTTGAGGAAAAATAATGAAAACAATTCATCGGAAAAAAGAACAAGCACTCTAGCTGTATGATAGATACTTGAGCACAGAATAAGCATGATGTATGTATAGATAAATTTGGCTGATTTTATTTTCAAAAATGTACAAATGAAATAATTGCCCCTTGGCCTCAATGAAACTCTCTCTATAATTGAGGAATTGAATCGTTGCCTCAAGTTAGCAGCAGAAGGTCTTAGTGCACATGAAGAGATCATTTAGGATGATATCAGTGAATGACATTACGAGTTTCAACTATAACTAGAATTCCTGACCGAATTGAGAAGGATCGGAACAACTTGGCCAGACAGAGGGTCATCAAGGTAATTACGTTTAAGATCACGTGCAAATGTCCTTGCTTGAGTTTCCTCCATAAAGGCTTGCGCAGTAGCGCTCAGTTTGCGGCTGGTCAGGTACTCGTAGATGTACAAATCCAGCCTAAGAAGGAAACAGTAAGTAAGATAAATGTTACTTGGAAGCTATATATGACGACTATTCCATGAAGATAACGAAGAACAAGAAGATATCAGTCAGTTTGGTGGTCTGAACAGACAATATCAATACATTCAAAGCATGGACATAGACTAAATTCCGCGTAATTTAACAGAAAATAATGCATTTAACTATCAATAATGGTATCACCCCAAATCATAACATATGCATGCAAAAGATGTTAGACATTTTAAACGGTGAGACAGATTTGGCAAGCTGTATCTGAACAGTTACCTCAATGCAGCAAGTCAAACATCCTCAAAAAGTTTATAGGAGTCCGTCTTATGACCATTATGATGAAAATTAGAACACAAAATGAAGGTTTGCAAACACAACAAAAGATAAGGCATGCAAATAGGTTCTTCTCAGTTGAAGAACTCACTCTGTACTGTAAGGTGGAGATGCCCCGCTCTCCATTCTGAGAGTCACCGACCTGCAACTGCACGAAGCAAACAAAAATGGGAAAAATAAATAATCAAACACACCTGCACAACAAAAGCTTCTTCCTCTCTCTCTCTCTCTTTTTTTTTTTAAAAAAAGAAAGAGATATCTAACAAGCAAAGTCCACCAATGGCTTACAAAAATCAAAACAAAATTAAAATGATCGATGATTTGATATACTAGGAGCATTTGACCCCCAAACAACATGGAAAACGCTCAAACAGGCCTAACGCATTGTGCCGAGTATCGAGCACAGATCGTTTGTAAACGGGTAAGAAGTGGGTTTATTTCACTGTTCTGAACAGTAGAAATAAATGCAGCCCGACATCGAGTTCGGGGAAACTCGTTAGAGTAAAAGTCCGATTAAAACAGAGCAACCCCCAATCCCACCAAAGTTGGACGAGCAGTGCAACGATCATCAAGCTAACGCGATCTAATAACCCGGTACTGACAAGAAGAGAAGTGTCGCGGCCTCATTGCGAATCGAGCCGCGAGGAACGCAACAGAAAAATCAATGGAAATCCCCAATCAGTTCCGGTCCAATCGCCAGGAGATAGAAAACGAATCCTACGGCGGAGATGGGCAGGAGAAGCGGGCGGTTACCTGGCTCCGGGGGTTTGGCTTGGGGGTGAAGCTGCCGCGGCGCGGTTTTGGAGCGGGGAGCGGTGGTGGCGGGGAAGAGACAGGGCAGCGAGATGGAAAAGGAAGGTCGCCGCTAACGGGCCGGACCAAAACTGTTTGTTTGGGCCTTCCCTTCCAATTTTATGGCCAACGATTGCTGGGCTGATGTTGGGAGGCAATGACCCACAGGTCAGAGGGCAAATCATCTGCCATAAAGCACTGTGCAACCAGTGAAGGAGCGAGCATACACACAGACACAGACACGATACTACCAATACCAGTCTAGGCTCAGCTCGCGGCTGGGAAGGATGATCCCTTACGCGTCGGCCTCCTCGGCGGCGCTCGGGCGAGCCATGACGTGGGCGGAGGCGGCGTGGTTCCGGTACTCGGCAGGCACGCCGGACTTTTGGCTCTACTGCCACAACATCGTCGTCTACACGGTGGCGCTGCTCGAGCTCCGGGCGCCGCCCAAGGAGACGTCGCCGTACAAGCTGCAGCCCCGGGTGCGGCTGGGGGCGGCCGCGTTCTTCCGATGCTACAAGGACACGGCGCGCGTCTTGCTCCTCACCGTTGGCGTGCTCCAGCTCGTCTCCTACCCCGCCGTCAAGGTACTAGTTAATTGGTCTCTCTTTAATTAATTACTCTCTAGCTAGTAGCTAGGAGTACTTGCCACACCCACACACACGTCTTGTAGTAGTCATAACACATGGTCGCGCGGGGCCAACACAACACGCGATCGATCGATCGATCGAGCAACAAATTAAACACATATGCTACTACTAGTCAATGCATGATGAAGCATGGTCAACTAATTAGTTATATATAAACGTTACCTGCTGCTGCTGCTGCTGCTGCTGCTGCACCTCTATCAAATCAGATGGTTGGGATCCGGACGGGTCTGCCGCTGCCGTCGCTGGGGGAGACGGCGGCGCAGCTGGTGGTGTACTTTTTGGTGGAGGACTACCTGGGCTACTGGATCCACCGGCTGGGCTGCTGCACACGGAGTGGGGCTACGACAAGATCCACCGCGTGCACCACGAGTACCCGGCGCCCATGGCCTTCGCCGCGCCCTACGCGCACTGGGCCGAGGTCATCGTCCTCGGCTTCCCGGCCTTCGCCGGCCCGGCCATCGTGCCATGCCACATGACAACCTTCTGGCTATGGTTCGTCATCCGTCACATCGAAGCCATCGACACGCGCAGCGGGTACGAAGCTAGGTTCCCCTGGTTCTGGTTCAATCCAGATCATGGTTGATTGATTGTTGGACTTAAGTGCATGCAGGTTCAACTTCCCTTTCAACCCAACCAAACTCATCCCCTTCTACGGAGGCTCAGAGTACCACGACTACCATCACTACGTTGGAAGGCGGAGCCAGAGCAACTTCGCTTCAGTTTTCACCTTTTGCGATTATATATACGCCACGGATAAGGTACGCATGGCATGCCCCCTTTGTGCTAGCTAGCTAGTATCAGCTTCTATCTTGTCAAATGAGTTCCCTTGTTAACATCATTAACCTTTTCTGTCTCGTTTCTTCAGGGATACAGGTACCACAAAGCAAGCCTAGCCAAGGTACGTACGTAGTAGCAACTTTACAATTTTACGCCAAAAAAAACTTCATGGAATTACTGTACTAGTTCATCAGCAAACTAAGTAGGAGTAGTACTTAACTAAGCAAATTATCTCGATCGGTTTTTCCAGCTCAAGGACGGGAAAGGAGGACGTGATGCATTCCAAACCGGCAAACAAGACTAAGACCGCAAGCTATAAAACGTTGCTCATTGCCCATCACGATCAGTTGTTTCCAATACAGAAACACAATCACTTTCGATTTCTCGACTTGATTCTGATTTCTGATACAAGCAATCTCTTTATTTAGATATATCAAAGGGATACTTCAGGATCATGTCAAATACTATGTACTATCGCTGAGAAATCTAGTGTAAGAATGAGCAAGATATATATAGTACTACGCATCAAGCACCACTGAATTCGGAGATGGTAGCCATGTCCAAGCTTCCGCAAGGTAGGAGATGAAGTCACGCATAATCACTTACACCCACGTCACTCTTTTGCTGCCACTCGACCACGTCAATCTTGAGCCCCGAATATGTCGAGATCATTTGAGAGTTTCTCCAATTTAGTCCGACGACAGCGAGGAAGTGAGATCCATGATCCCACAATGGAATATGGGCATCCACGAGGACCACATAAGGCATGTGGCGTATGGAAATGGATTAATGATGACCAGTTAGTTAGGTTTTGTCGCAAACTCTTTTCTTGGCAAAACCCCTGGTCCCCGTCCATCAGCCCGAGACCCATAAGCTAGCAATGCAAAATGCAAAACCTCTAACGTGCCTGATCGAATACCCCCAAGAACATTGCCATCTCGGCGTGTTGATGGATCGGGTATTACGGCCATACCTTTAAGTAGGTCCTTGTCTGTAGCACCTTGCGGTAGTTGTTGCAGTATGGATGGTACGGTGCCTAATACCACTAGCATAATACCAGTGATATCTCATAGGGTATTTTTGTAATTGGTACATATATTAACTAAATTAATTTAGTCTGTCATAAGAGAATACGATGCAATTATCCTTTTGGGCCGGCTACCACCGCTGAAACAAAATCACCATGCTGTAGACGTCCTTCGCCGGAGCAATCATGGCCAGCCAGAAGCTGGTGCACGGCGGCCCTTGTTCGTCGGCCTGTGCCTAGCCTATGCGGCGCATCATCGTAGCAGCCGGTCCCGTAAATAGCACCCCTAACCTACCGCCTAGAATATCTGGAGCCAGCTTCAGATCTAACTAAAATCGCAGAGACAACTAACCAAAAACACGTCGTTCTTTTCTATTTTTACAAGCAAAATTCAAGGATTTGATTTGGCCGCGTTAAATCTTCAGTTCTCATAGAGAGACAAGGATCACATATTCTCAAACAATGATTGCCGAAGCAACAGTTCATCACTTGACCGAGCAGGGAGTCAGGGACATGCAGAGGAACTTTGCACGTACAAGCAAGGCAAGCAATTTGTGTTCGATCTCCATGGACCTAGCTAGATCTCGGTCACGACCTATTCTCCATCCCTCATCACAGATCTCGGCGAGCGCCAGGAGGACGACGTGGAAGACAACCACGGGCTGTACTCCTTTTCAGCCCCGCCGCCTTCAGGAATCAAAGCTCGACGTGCGCAACACCAAATGCTTGCTCCTGGAGCTTGCGCGGAACTCAATCACAGTTGTGCCCCTGTTGCCGACGCCGCCTCACCTCAAAGATCCGACGCCGCTACCGTAGCTGAACACGAATGACACATATATGAAATGAATTTGATGACGGTTCATTCCATTAGGAAAAAAAATTGTTGTTAGTTTCTCTTTCCTAAAATGCCCTGGTATTATTAATACCACTTAAAAATACTGGTGGTACTAGAGGTGAGAGAGAAAACAATCTGATCCGTCGAATCATAAATACCACTAGATACTGGTGGTATTATATTAGTAGTATAAGGCACCGTAACTGTTGCAGACCTTTCACCCCTCCAGACAGCGGGGCCAGGTCAGACAAGCACATTTGCAGTACTCCGATGGGCTACGTGGCCTGGCCGCCTGATCTCCCAGCCACAGCATATATATAATCTGGTAGTACCTTTGATGAGACACGACGACGGTGCTCAAAAGTTTTCCCGATCTTTTACGGTACTATGAGATTGCAAGATAAATATGCTCTGAATATTTCCTCAACTGAGAGATATGTGCCGATAGAAAATCCTTAAATAAATTATTTGAAGCTGCCGAGACTCCAAAGATGTAACAAACCAAACTTATCATGCAAACAATAAAAGTAACAGTGGCAGGACAGCAGTACTAGACAATAGCAGATGGCCGGACTAGAACCAAATAGAGAACTCTTGATAATAATATAATAATATACTCGTACAGGAACCAGCGGATCAAATATTTTCTGGATTAACCCACACAAGTAACGGCAGAGTAATTCAGCAGGGAATTTGGCTTACAACCAGATGCGCAGCACAGCAAAACCTGAATAATCTCCCACCCATGACCTAGCTGGCCACGATCGGAAGAAAGGAATCCACTGGAGAAATCCAGTAGCTCACCCAGGAATAGGTTCCTGATCTCGCCACCAACACGATCACAGAATAGATCGGCAAAGTATAATCTTCACAGGCAAGAAGATGAAGCCGCCATCCCTGCCTAGTCTGGAGGAAACCTCGACAGGTGAAAACACAATAAACTTAACCTCGTCTGTTACACGGCCGGGCCCTAGGCCATATATGTGCACGCAGGCACATGAAATCTTAGTCGGACTCAAACAAGGTTCTGGTGTGACTCAACCCAATAATCCAAACTGGACTTACCTAATTTAACTGACAAACCGACTAAGTAACCAGGCTGAAATAATAAAATACTACGGCCCCTTGCCTAATACAAGTACTTAGACAAGGCCATTAGTTCTCCTTGTCGGACTAGCCATGCATGCAACCTGACGCCTCCTCTTTGAGTTCAACTTGCATGGTACCAATATAAATATATTTTCTTGGTTTCGTCATCTTTTCTTTCTCAAGCAAATTAGAGCCAATAAAAATAAGCTTACTCGGCATAGTAGTAGTAGTAACCGTTAGAGGTCCTTCCATAATATTGATTTGCCTCAATCCATGGGCGAATGAACCAAGCTGCATGGTAAAACAATTTATATCCTTGGAATAATTTTCATGGAACCTTGAACAAATAATTTGATGAGGCGTGGTCTCATCATCCTGTCCCCCTTGAATCAAAGCTGTCCTCGGCTTTGGCATGTTATCAAGAATCTTGTCCTCGCGCAGAATAGACACTGTAGAAACTTGGACAAAATCAGCAACCCCGTTCTCCTCCTCCTTGCAATGATTGCTGTGACAAGATAGTGCACAAAATTAGAGAACTGAATTTTCTTCAAAAGTAATAGCTGCAGTTCTTATGTCATTGCTACAGTTTCCAAAAGGCATAATTGGAGATAACATGGTTGCATCTTTACAAATATCAGGCGCTGATTTATCAATTTTCAAATCCTGATTAGGCTCATCATTCTCCCTTCCTTGAGTCAAAGCCGTCCTCGGCTTTGGGGTATCCATTGGTGATTCTTTCTTCCTCTTCCTCACAGCAGGAAAATCATTCACATTGATAGCACTCTCTGGCATCGGTTTCAGATTATGACGCACACCCTTGTGCACAAAAGAATAACAGTTTGATCTGCCGCCATGTGTCGCATCAAGATCAAACTGCCATGGTCTCCCAAGCAACAAATGACACACACTCATCGGTGCCACATCACAGTTCACACTGTCCACATAATCTCCAACTGAAAATTTCACTCTCGCCTTGTGAGTAATTTTCAGCGTGCCACTTTGATTCATCCATTGCATGTAGCGAGGCTTAGGAAGCCTCCATGTAGATAGAGAGAGTGCATGTACAACATCTGAACTGATAGCATTAGTAAAGGTTCCACTATCAATAATCAATTTGCCTTATCTTTAATTGTGCACTCTGACTGAAAAATATTTGAACGTTGTTCTTTCTCATGAACAGAAGTACCATCACTATGTATTTCCTTTGCCATCATAGACAACCCATTTTTCACATCATCAACAATATCAAGAGCTGGCTTTGGAGGAGAATCAAAAGAAGAATCCTTAACTTTTTCTTTGATTGAGCATTCTGTTTGCAAAATATTGCACCGCTGCTCTTTCACAGTAGAGATGGTGCCATCACTATGCACCTCATCTGACATCAGAGGTAACCCACTTTTCATATCAACATCAAGCAATGGCTCAGTAGAAGAATTAATAGAAGAGTCCACAACCGCTGTTGTAGTTGTAATTAAAGCTTCCACAGGATCATCGCAAGAAGACCGATAAAATTGCTGCTCTCTTAGGGATTCTTTAATTTTCAAGCATTGTTCAATGATAGAATCACTCCAAGACGAACGTTGATTTAGTTTTGAAAGAACAAATCGGCTTCTTAATACCTTCTTCATCTCATACCAAGAAGTACAATAGTCATCACTGTACTTCCATTGCAAACTCCACAACCATAATGACACATTAGAAGAGAAGCTTCGCTTTTCCAAATTTGCCAACTGGTCTAACGGAAAATCGCCAATCATATAACAATTTATTATAGCATCCTCCCACTTATAGTACTCAGATGGACAAGTTGTTGCATGCAGCATCAGGACACACTCAAGGTATATATCAAAACAATAATCTATTACCATAAATCAACAGAAAGCACCGTGAGCAACCTGGCTAAAACTGATACCAAATGATGAGGACACAACGACGTGTTTGTAATTTTTCCCGATCTTTCACGGTACCGATAAATAAAATATCTTTTCTCAAGAACAAATCATAGCTGAACTAGAAGCAAGATAACAGGAACAAGTACTTTCAA
>LAPY01001595.1:32429-43380 GCA_000970635.1 Eragrostis tef
CCCCCCCCCCCCCCCCCCCCTTTTCTTCTAATTTGGCAAAATCAATCTGACATTTGGTTTTTTTTACTGTACACTGTTTATCTGTGCAAGTTCACGAGCATTTTTCTTTTAACTACAAGTGATCTCGTTATTGAAGTTTCTCCGGTGAGACGTGTTGGAAGGATCCTAGGAGTACGCTAGTGATGAAAATCGTTTGCTAAAATGCCCAAATGCACTACAGCCAGATAGTGGTACTCTATAACACAAACGGCAGTACGGCACAAAAGACAAAACGAAATGGAGAGAGATCCCGTCCCGTTATCGATCAGCGGCCGTTCCTCCAGAGACGGACGGCTGATCCTCATTCACGCGCTTTTGAACGCTTCAACTGTAACGATTTGTTCGGTTCGTCGTCGACAACCTCCAGAAATCCCACCTCTCTCTCTCTCTCTCTCCTCCCCTCCCTCTCTCTCTGTCTCTCTCTCCTTCTCCCGCCGGCGCCGTCGCCGGGGAAGATGATGATGACGCGGGCCCCGATGGGGCCTATGGAGGGCGCGGCGGTGGACGAGATAGTGCGGCGGCTGGTGGATGGCGGCCGCGGCGGGCGCCAGGTGCAGCTCTCGGAGGCGGAGATCCGGCAGCTCTGCGTCGAGGGCAAGCGGGTGCTCCTGTCCCAGCCCAACCTCCTCCGAATCCACGCGCCTGTCAAGATCTGCGGTAATCGCGACGTTTTCATAATTCACATCGTTTCCCGTTTCGTTTCGGTGCCTAATTCACGTCGTCTCTACTTAATTGATCGCGTCGATTCTCCTGGGAAATGATAATCGTCCGATTCTCGGATTCAAGGATAATAATCTCGGTACCTAATTCACGTCTGGGATTCGGTACGTTTTGGCTCGGGTGTAGTTGTCCAGTCCTGTAGGGAGGGATAACCAATGTTGTTTCGATGGTGACCTGCTCACATTTGTAGCATAGTGCCGACTCATGCCAATCTCTGTAACATGCGCATTATGTTTGCATCCTGAGAGCATGGGAATGATGGATCATTGGCGAGTTTGCAGGATTGATGAAGTATAGTTAGGCAGCACTGTTGGTCAGATGGCAATGAGATGGATGGTGATGACAGTTTTCATTCATTACTTCCGCAGTTCTGTGCCATTTCTAGTTAGGATGCCATTTTTATTCGAAATGTTATCCGTTTTTTAGGAGCACAGAGCACTGCATGCAAGTTATGATGTACATTCTGCTTATACACATCATCTTACACAGTATTAGTCTAGAGGCAGTTTTACTGTTAGGGAGGTTATATCGTTAGTGATTTGAGAATTCTGTTTCCACAAAGATGTGCAACTCTTTTTTGCCCTACAAAAAGGATGTGCAACTCTTTTTTGCCCTACAAAAAGGATGTACAGCTCTTTTTATTGTGCCACCACTTCTTTTTGCATCTACAGAAGAAAAAACTTTAATATCATGAATTGTGCTGTTTCACAGGTGATATTCATGGCCAGTTTGTTGACCTTCTGAGATTGTTTGATTTGGGTGGTTATCCTCCATCGTCAACTTATGTGTTCCTTGGAGACTATGTCGATAGAGGCAAACAGAGCTTGGAGTTGCTCAGAGATTGAAGATTGCCCACTTTGGAAGTGATGATAAAGACTAAGCTTGTGGAGCCCCCGTTCAACTGCCTGTGGTGTTATGGAGTCTTCCGCTAGCGTTTGTATTCATTTAGTCCTTTGAGACATTTATTGTAATACTTATACGACGTCTTTATGACATTGGTTACTCTATTTCACTATACTTTGTCCTATATGTGTGAAACTTGATCTTGGGCACACATATAGATGAGCATTCGGTTTTGGCCTTAAAACCGGGTGTGACAAAATGGTGTTTCATGTACATTTGGTGCAGATAAGCTTGTAGAATTTTTAGAGAAGAATGATCTTGATCTCATATGCCGAGCTCATCAGGTTTGTTTAAGTTTTTTTCTTCTGCCTTGTTTTCTTCATCATTCTCTGTGATCTTTATTCTGACATTGCTGGCATGCATCATGAACTTCCGTAGGTGGTTGAAGATGGCTATGAATTCTTTGCACAGCGAAGATTAGTGACAATCTTCTCAGCTCCAAATTACTGTGGAGAGTTCGATAACGCAGGTGCTTTGTTAAGCATTGATGAAAGCCTGATGTGTTCATTTCAGATTCTGAAGCCCACTGACATGGGTCCACCTCATGCAAGAAAAAATATTCCAAATAAGGTAAATCAGCTAGCTTCATGCAGAACTAATGTTTTTCTTTAAATCTGCATGTTGATAGCCAGGAACAAAATGATTATTGTAGCACTACCATATATCACCCATATTTCTGATGTAAATAACATATGCTAGTGACACACACAAGATCTATCTCAGTATTATTGTTGCTATAAATTCTTCTGAATATCCAGTCACCCAGAAATGTTCCATCCAAGTGTAATAAGAAGGATTACCTGGAACTGATATTTTTTCAGTTAATCTGTCCTACCTTCCAAACAACCTAATAGATCAAGAATGCCATATGTAATAGTAATAATCTCTTGGGCTAAAAGAGTACAGGTTGCATTGTCTATCTGGATCAGTTAACCAGTGACCATCATAGTGGTTTGTAGGTAATTGTTGCCCTCCTGTCAAACAACCTGCCCTACCTGCCAAACAACCTAATAGATCAAGAATGCCATATGTAATAGTAATATTCTCTTGGGCTAAAAGAGTACATGTTGCATTGTCCTTATTAGCTGAGAGTTATATTATCATTAGTGTTTGCATAGCTTATCCCTTCCGACATTGTCTATCTGGATCAGTTAACCAGTGACCATCAAATAGCTACATGTGAACCACCCAGGGTGTAAAGAACAATTGATTCCACATCGGATGATTTACCCTGAATAAACTATCACAGCACCAAAGGTGCACTTTGTGATACCTGCTTATATTCAAACCAAACTGTACTTTCCGTCAGACGTATGAGTTGAAGGCAAGCTAACTGATTACATCACTTTGTCTGCCACTTTACAGCCAGCAAGAGGGTGAAGCTATGGTCAACATCCAATTTTTTCAGTATAACATCGTCAGTCAGCTCAAAGGGGGTGATCTATATTTTGGATAGTTGGATCCACCAGGGCATGGCATTTGCATTCAAACCCCTTGCTCGCGAGTGGCAGCTCATGCCGACACTAGAGCATTTGTAAAGGTTTATTTGGCTCTGCACATATTCTTCTGTACAGCATTAGGTCGGATTCAGCACCATCCGTTCTGAATGTTCTTCGTGTTCCTACCGGCAGAGACCTGATTAGCAGCATAAATTCCAGTTTCGATTTTAGTTAGTTCCGTGATGTGAGAATCAGGAGTATTTTATATTTTCTTATCTTTGTGACTTCATGTTTGATTATTTTTCATTATGTGTAGTTGTGAGAGGAAATATCTCAAGAAACATCTGTCATTCTTTCTTCCTCCTTTGGTCTCGTTTTCCTGTTAAAACGACTACATGGCCTAATTATATGCTGCTGAAAAGTTTATTTAATCTTTTTGTTTCTTTTTTTTGCAATTACACAGTACAACTCAGACACTCACAACGCACACACGCTCACCCTTATGAACGCACATACGTAAACCTACCTCTATGAGCATCTTCGAAGACTGAGCCGGCAAATCTTCGAGATTGACGACTGTCGACGGCCACGTCGCCTACCGCTGAAAGTACAAAGCCGTGAAATCTTAGAAAATTCGTTCCCATAGGGAGTCGAACTCAAGACTTCAAAGGTGTTACTCGGCTGCCTTAACCACTAGGCTAAGACCCCTTTCACCTTTTCATTTTCTTTTAATTAAATGCTGCGATACAATGCAATTTATTTAATCTTTAAATCAAAATCACCGCCGTCGAAAAGTTTACAGGGTCAAGCTATCCAAAGACAGGAATTCTCACTTATCCTCTGGTAACATTTTCAATCTTTTCCGTGGGAAAAGTTTTTCATATTTCTTCTCATTTTTTTTTTTGCGAGGAATATTTCTTCTCAATACCTTTACATTTGTTCGCGTTATCTCGATTTCTGCTCTCGGCGTGTTGGGTTTTATGAAAACGTACTAGTATCACGGTGGCGAGTCTTCTCTGGCTGGCCTAACCAACACATGACTCGAACCCTTAGACTCACAAGAAATGCTTCTAAGGTTGCACAATCGCGTTCGTTGACTCGCTCGCATTGAGGCTAATTATTCTTTTATCAGTGTTAGGTAATTGTATTAAAATTAAAAAGCAGACCAATCATATTTGCGACAGCAGACCGATCATATAGACGACTCTCACAAGATTTTTGCCTTTTTCCTATACAATGCTTGCAAAATGTCTCATAGATGGTCGAGTGGACCTTTTCTTGTGAGATTCTTTCGGCTCAAAAAAAAAAAACTTGGGTGTGAGCTTTGTGTAATTTCCCGACGATGCAAAGTTGTCAACACAATTTTAGCCCG
The DNA here is from genome assembly GCA_000970635.1 of Eragrostis tef. Classification (NCBI taxonomy): domain Eukaryota; kingdom Viridiplantae; phylum Streptophyta; class Magnoliopsida; order Poales; family Poaceae; genus Eragrostis; species Eragrostis tef. The sequence continues at coordinate 36,903 of LAPY01001595.1, forward strand.
TTATTAGTCCGATCTGGCCCAACAGCCTGCTTCAAGGCCAATTGTAATGAGGTTCAAATACGAGAGGGACGGAACACGGGCAAAGCCCAGCCCAGACAGAGGAGGAGGAGAGCGCCGCGTCGAAGAGAGTTCTGGAGCTCGAGAGAAGAGCGGCCGCGCAGGAAGAGAGGAGGAGATGAGCAACGAGGCGGCGGTCGGCGGCGGGGGAGGCGGGGGGGGCCGCGGCAACAACCTCAACGAGAAGATCAAGCTCGAAGGTGCCGCACCCCTCTCCTCCCTCCTTTAGCTTCCCCCACCCGTCACTAAACCCTAGGGATTTACGCGGAACCTGTTTTCCTTCGATTCCCGTTCCTCCGCCGGTGGGATTGCATACCTGCGGATTGATTTTGGCTATTGCCGTAGCCCCTAGGCCGCTGGCACTGCGGTGGAAGCCTTTCTGCTTGCTGCTAGTACAGCTGTGGTCAGATGGTACAATTGCCATCTTTGCAGTGCCAAGTCTCCCCTGTATTGGTTGTTGCTAGTAGATTAATGTGAGCGTATTGTGCCCGTTTGGTTCGTAGCACTAGCGTAAGACAGCATGAGCTGTTACAGAATTAGTGATTTCTTCTGTATATTGTGTTATAGACAAGGGGGTTGTGGGCTTAGTTCAGTGGTAAATCTTCAGCTTTGGAAGCTATAGCACAGTCTTAGGGTTTTTTTTTTTGATATACTGGGAACTACTATAGCCCAAGAAACTTTGTTGGAATCTGGAAACCAAAGAAATCCAGGAATCGCAAATTTGGCACTAACTCTGCTCTTGCGATCTTCTATTCAGTCATTACCTAATTGTTTGTTTGATTTGGCTGAGAGTAATAATTAAGTGAAATGTTGACAGAACTTAAGAAGTCCCTCAACGCCGTTTTCTCCCAGTTTGGGAAGATTCTTGATGTCCTTGCTTTCAAGACTTTGAAGCATAAAGGCCAGGCGTGGGTTGTCTTTGAAGATGTTGCATCAGCCACCGAGGCTCTGAAGAGGATGCAAGACTTCCCCTTCTATGACAAACCTATGGTGAGTTTAAAGCTGAAACACAGCAGATTTTGTCGAAGTATTGCACTTTGTTAAAGTATCTGCCACTTTTATATTTTCTATCCTGAAATCTTTATTGTGTCAATTCAGAGAATTCAATATGCCAAGACGAAGTCGGATATTGTAGCAAAAGCTGATGGCACCTTTGTTCCTCGAGAAAGAAGAAAGAGGGTTGATGAAAAACGTAAGATGCTGGCCAAAAAGCCTTTTCTTTTTCATTTGTTGTTTTAACTGATGTAGTAATCTCTGCTTAGACATCACTGCCTTTAGCTCTTCTAGACTATTGATGTTCATCACTTGTTTTTACTTGGAGAAAGTACGTTTGGGGTTTAATTATTCTACCATGTATCAAGTTAAACATTGGACATCGGATGCACTTTATGATCACTATTTTAAACATGTTCCGAAGATGGGCATCTTGCAAGCATTGCTGTTTAGTGGACTAAAAAGGTGCCAAGAGGGCGCCACGAGGTACTAATGTTGCTGTTATGTTGCCTGTTTGTTGATGGACAACATGATCGTGGCACTTCAATGTTGAAATAGTTGGAATCAACATTTTCTGTGGTCCCTTATTCAATGACGAGCTTTGTTTTGTATCTAATGGCAAGATACCTTTCTAAAGCTATTTAACAAGAAACTTTTTTAAAAAAAATTCACAGTATTTCGATAGTCTAATGCTTGTTTATGAGTTGTGATAAATGCGTTTGTATGGTCAAGGTTACACTTGCTGTTTCTTCTACTAGGATGTTATTAGTTACCAAATTGAATAGAAGTACTTGGTTTCAATGAGTAGTCTTTGCTCTCAGCTATGGTAGAGGCTACACTTCGGAGTATGGCTGGGGCCAAGGGAATTTCATTCCTGCAAGTGCTAGGTCCAGATCGATGTTCAAATTAAATTCATAACAGAATGTAATCAGCAAAAAATGTGTGGCGTTGTGTGTGTTTTTCCGGGGGTTCTTTTCCCATCTCTGTTCTTAATGCAATGATACACAGCTCTCTTGCGCATTCAACAAAATTTTTTTTACTTTCTCCCAGCTTGAAAATCAGTTATCTGTTCTGTAACTAATTGCACTAGGTTAAGTTAATTGTATAGCATAAATCCTTTTCCTTTTATGATGAACGGTAGGCATAGACTTACTGACCCTCGGGTTCTGTTGAACGAGTTGCCACTTGCTATGGCTGAAAATATGCTAGTTATAGGGTGCGCTTGGTTTCCGGCCATAAACTGCCACGCCAAAGGTTCGGCGTCTCCAGAGTTTGGCTGCTGTTCGGTTTCCACTGTCCAGTCGACTCGCCACACAATAAGAAACTGCAGCGCCACTGTTCCCTTAACATTTTCACGCCACAACTTCGGCACCAATTTTGACTGCTGCACCTTCGGCGGCGCCACAGCAGCAGCATGGCATGTGAAGGCTGGCAACCAAGCATGCTCATAGGCTTATGGAAACTTTGCTTGCCTTCCTCTTTTCTTTTACGTCATGAGCCTCATCAATTTGCTTGTTCTGAATAATGCAGCTGAAAAGAAGCAGAAGCGCGAGCAGCACCAGGATGTCAGTCAACTTGGCTTGGGTGTGAATGCGTACCCTGGTGTTTATGGGGCTCCTCAGGTAAGAACCTGGATAAGATAGATCATATTTCAGCGGGTTTTTTTTTTTTGCTTATGTAAAATGGTGGACATGACTTGTTCAGTTGGTCTTGTGGCTCATGTTCTGAGCCCTGTGCTGCAACCTTTTGTTCGCAATATCATACTTCAGTTTCTCACATATTGATTTCTCATAATTTCATTGTAAATGCCAAATGAATTTTGCTTGCCTGTGCATGGTCCAGCAGTTTGCCAATTATCATGTTAGGATAAACTGTCACTCAAAGTATTGAGCATTCACTTAACAATGCAAAGTTGCTTGAGCTGTGCAATTTCATAGCTCTGTGCTAATGTATTGCATAACGACCCTGCTAGTGATGCAGAAAGCATGTTTTCATGTTAGTAATTCTCTCATGATGTGTTCTTTCCTTCAGCCCATGTTGAGATAGGATGTCCTAACTTTCATGATTTTGTGTTTTCTGCAGCTCACTCAGATACCTTTTGGTGGAGGACAGAAGGTCATGATGCCAGAGGTTATTGTACCAAACAATATTCTTTTTGTCCAAAATCTGCCGCACGAGACGACCCCGATGATGTTGCAGATGCTCTTCTGCCAGTACCCTGGTTTCAAGGAAGTTAGGATGGTGGAGACAAAGCCTGGAATCGCTTTCGTAGAGTATGGAGACGAGACTCAGTCCATGGCTGCCATGAACTCTCTCCAAGGCTTCAAGATTAACCCAGATAACCAGATGCTTATCACATATGCAAAGAAGTAAAGAGTTCAAGCTGTATTGACTTGATGAATGAATGTTGTATTTTGAGTTTTGCACAATTGGTAGTTTTCCATCTTGTGTTAGGTAGACTACATCCTGGACAATCCGGTTCAGTGCACTGCTTAGCTGCGGTTATGTGAGTTTCAGGAACTGGGATTTTAGTGATAACTATTTTGTGCACAGTTTCCTATCAGGATGCCTGTTTCCCTCTTTCCGATCAATCTTTTCTGTTAGACAGTTCACTTTGTCGAATTCGGTGATTCTTCTTGCCTTGTGGATGACTAGAAAGCATTGGTTCAAACTGATATCCTTCATGGTATTGTTATCCACAAAGTGATATTTCTATTATTTTTTATTTGTTGTTATTGTTTGAGTCCACTACCTTTGGCAACTTCATTTTTTAAAGTACTAAAAAATCTATGTTTTTGCTCTCTACTGTCTGTTTTGGAACAAGTTGAAGATGATCTTTTGTTCTTTGGACTGGAAGGAACCTTTATCCGCCTAAAGCTACAGCGAAGTAACAGAGAAACACAGATGAAATCAGACCAGCAGTGTGTAAACAAAACATTGACGTGGAAGTTGGAGGACCTTGGATCGTCCAGTCTCTTCATCTTATTTCCAGGAGGACTTAAAAATAATATAACTTTAACCAACTCTAGAAATACTCTTTACTTTGAGACGGAGAAAGTACATAGAGATCTTCTCCAACTACATTCATAGCTTCAAACATGTGGAATAATTAATTGCCTCGCTGGAAATCTAAATCCGTTCTCTGAGGGTAGGTGCATTGCATGAGTTATGCTATACTTAGTCTCATAGGACATGGTAGTTTTGTAGACTAACACATACCAATGATTAGAAGTAGAGCTTGAAATCCTCAAAGTCATCATGGTGTGAGGATATAATAAAAGTCTTGTGCTTTGACATACAACAATTATGCAGTATCCAATTGCATAAATTTACAGTGCGTGTATACCGATATTATTGTGTCAATCACGAACCTGCGCGTAGAAAATATTCCACACGAAACTGACCTCAGCCCATGATGCTTCCGTGCTTCGTACGCTCTTTGCCAGTGGATTAGGTTGAAGAGAGTCACTAGACTCACTACAACCAAAATGCTATCTTGACTTGGTTATGTTGTAGTCCAAATTATTGCACACTTGTTATATTTTTCTTTTATATGTTATGTAGACTAAATTAAAGACAGACATTTCTGAATATGTATTCTGTCAGTCCTGTATTTTAAGTTAGAATGCATGACAAACTTTTGGCGATTTTGATTCATGTATTCATGCTTGTTTCATACACTACAACAAACGTCTCCTGGCGACGGAGCCTGAAATCACGTAGTGACGGATCTGAAAAACACACACCGCTACATAAGTTTTGTAGTGGCGGTCCATATATATTATCTTTTTGTCCAAAATCTGCCGCACGAGACGACCCCGATGATGTTGCAGATGCTCTTCTGCCAGTACCCTGGTTTCAAGGAAGTTAGGATGGTGGAGACAAAGCCTGGAATCGCTTTCGTAGAGTATGGAGATGAGACTCAGTCCATGGCTGCCATGAACTCTCTCCAAGGCTTCAAGATTAACCCAGATAACCAGATGCTTATCACATATGCAAAGAAGTAAAGAGTTCAAGCTGTATTGACTTGATGAATGAATGTTGTATTTTGAGTTTTGCACAATTGGTAGTTTTCCATCTTGTGTTAGGTAGACTACATCCTGGACAATCCGGTTCAGTGCACTGCTTAGCTGCGGTTATGTGAGTTTCAGGAATGGGATTTTAATGAAAACTTTTGTGCACAGTTTCCTATCAGGGATGCCTGCTTCCCTCTTCCCGATCAATCTTTTCTGTTAGACAGTTCACTTTGTCGAATTCGGTGATTCTTCTTGCCTTGTGGATGACTAGAAAGCATTGGTTCAAACTGATATCCTTCATGGTATTGTTATCCACAAAGTGATATTTCTATTATTTTTTATTTGTTGTTATTGTTTGAGTCCACTACCTTTGGCAACTTCATTTTTTAAAGTACTAAAAAATCTATGTTTTTGCTCTCTACTGTCTGTTTTGGAACAAGTTGAAGATGATCTTTTGTTCTTTGGACTGGAAGGAACCTTTATCCGCCTAAAGCTACAGCGAAGTAACAGAGAAACACAGATGAAATCAGACCAGCAGTGTGTAAACAAAACATTGACGTGGAAGTTGGAGGACCTTGGATCGTCCAGTCTCTTCATCTTATTTCCAGGAGGACTTAAAAATAATATAACTTTAACCAACTCTAGAAATACTCTTTACTTTGAGACGGAGAAAGTACATAGAGATCTTCTCCAACTACATTCATAGCTTCAAACATGTGGAATAATTAATTGCCTCGCTGGAAATCTAAATCCGTTCTCTGAGGGTAGGTGCATTGCATGAGTTATGCTATACTTAGTCTCATAGGACATGGTAGTTTTGTAGACTAACACATACCAATGATTAGAAGTAGAGCTTGAAATCCTCAAAGTCATCATGGTGTGAGGATATAATAAAAGTCTTGTGCTTTGACATACAACAATTATGCAGTATCCAATTGCATAAATTTACAGTGCGTGTATACCGATATTATTGTGTCAATCACGAACCTGCGCGTAGAAAATATTCCACACGAAACTGACCTCAGCCCATGATGCTTCCGTGCTTCGTACGCTCTTTGCCAGTGGATTAGGTTGAAGAGAGTCACTAGACTCACTACAACCAAAATGCTATCTTGACTTGGTTATGTTGTAGTCCAAATTATTGCACACTTGTTATATTTTTCTTTTATATGTTATGTAGACTAAATTAAAGACAGACATTTCTGAATATGTATTCTGTCAGTCCTGTATTTTAAGTTAGAATGCATGACAAACTTTTGGCGATTTTGATTCATGTATTCATGCTTGTTTCATACACTACAACAAACGTCTCCTGGCGACGGAGCCTGAAATCACGTAGTGACGGATCTGAAAAACACACACCGCTACATAAGTTTTGTAGTGGCGGTCCATATATATTACCATCCGCTCCT
>LAPY01001595.1:92996-105299 GCA_000970635.1 Eragrostis tef
CACTCGTGCACACCCGGGAACGACTTTCCGAGTGTGCACGACCAGGCGTAAGCGGGCCCGGCCCTCGGGGAAGCGGGACGTTACAGTGATATCAGAGCCGACCCTCGAGGTTTCACTGGCACATGTGGGCGCAGTGGCGCAAGCATGGGGCGCATGGCTGGTGTGGGCCCAGAGTGGTCACACAGCATGGCACATGCGCTAGCACTAGACGCACGGACGTGACCAATAGGGGACGCTCCTGGATTGGGGTTGATCAACGAGGACGTCGATCTTCTAAGGGGGTGAGTATGTGACATCCTGGCCCAAGGCTTAATAAGGATTGATAGAATACTCATGTCAACAAGTTGCAACTAGCCGCCAATATGAAAGAAACTATGAAAAATTGCGCCTAACAGAACTGTTTCAGCTCCCAACTGTCGGACGCCCACATGCCTGTCAATCATTTAAGCAATGCGGCTGGCACCATGATTGGATAAAGATGAAATTCAATCATCGGTATCTCTCAATAAAAGAGGCACACAAGATCAGAATCACTTCAGCAACAAGAGCCTTGCCGGACACAGAGAACAAAACATTGTTGCACAGCACAGAATAGCATGAGATCAGCAGCAGATCAACACAAAGCAATATGTAACGATTTTTTTCTTCCTTCCATTGCTAATTTTCTACATCATGAGTCACAGGTTCATATCCTGACAGTACAATGACAAACTAGGTTCCGTGGAAAAACTAGGAACCAGCTTAAAACACGATCCAGAGAAACCTCACCACGATAGGCAAATACCTTAAAGCCTAGACATGAGTAGAAAACAACTGCATACGACATTAAGTATAAAAACACGGACCGACACAACAAACCTGTGGAACATACAATAAAATGAATGAATAGACTTAGACCAGCAAGGGACTCCCAAAACCCAGTTGACATTGATGTTTTATAAGTTGTGCCAAATACTCATGCAACAAGTTATACAGCACTGAAACGCTTTGATAAATAAACTTGACACATTCCTATCTTTCAAGGTTCTTTCTACCTCAAACGGGTAAATATATAAATTCATGCTATATAGGAGGCAAAACCCAACTTGTGACTCTCCCGACAACACCTGCAACCTGGACACCCTCTCCCCATGCTCCCACCATAGGTGCGAGCAAGAGCCCAAATGATCCCGACCCACTGACCTTGAAGACTGACCATTGACCAAGCTGCAACACTGGCGATGCAGCTCAAGGACTGACCCTGCTGACTGGGACTGACATGACGACTTTCTGACCAGACCAATGGGAGACTGGACCATGACTTGGACGACACGACTACCCCACGTGTACCTCTGACTAACCCCAAGAATTAGCCAAGGCACAATGGCACAGTCACCATTCCAAAAGGGCATCTGCATGTACAATATGACATCAGAACATGCAACCTCCATGGACCACATGCAATGCATACCATCCAGTGTAACTTTAAGCTGCTGCTATAAAGAGAGCATACCTTCAGCCAAAGTTGAATCCACCCGATGGAACAGAGGGCTGCTGGTTCCCAAAGTTAAAGCCATTCTGAGGATTGTCGCCTGAGGGCATGGCGTCGTCTTCCTCTTCCAACCAGTACGACTCAAGCATCTTAACCGCCTTCTCGTAAATCTCCGTGTTGTCGTGGCTCTGAAGGTTCTCAATCTTGTCCAGCCCCTCAGCATCATCAATCATTTGTGCATAAATGTTGATATCACCTGCTCCAAGGTTCTTCTCTGCCTCCCCAACCTTCAAGATGTTCTCAAGACCTTCCAAGCAAACTGTAACAATTCTGGGATCTGGGCAAACAAGCAGATCACAGAGTGGCTTGATGCAACCCTGAGCAACAAGGTACCTACATTTCATTCAATTTTAAGGATCTTCCCTTTTCCTAAAAGGGGCGCAGAAGAGAAAGATGAAAATATACAACAGAAGTTCCCATACTTAATCTGGTCATGTGTTCCACCAGAGGTGGCATTTGAGATTGCCCAGGCTGCTTCTTTCTTGATGTCAAATTCAGCAGTTTGCAGAAGATGCACCAAAGGTCCAATTATGTTTGCATTGATCACAGCCTGTAATAAAAAGAAATGATATTTTAGTAGGGGTTAATCTTCTCAAAGGTTAAGAAAAAAACACAACCATTTTCTGCTAATTCATGCTCTCATCGAGGTAACATAGTGCAGAGTGTCCAACAATGGTAGTTAATGGCCAGTAAATTTGAAGAACATCAAATAATGTTCCAAGCTGCTTCCACTTTTTTCTATAAAAAATACCAGTATGCTAATTTCATAAATGTACAGGTGACATCAGCACAACTTTCAAGCACACGAACCTGAATCTGTTCCCTGTTACCAGCTGTGATGTTTGAGATGGTCCAGCATGCTTCTTTCTTGATGCTTTTCTTGTGATTGGTAGTCAAGAGGTTCAAAAGACATGGAAGTGCTTGATTATCAATGACACACTGCAGGATGGAGCAAGTATACCAATGTCATATAAATACAGAAAATTAAATATCTCAGGTTGAGTACAACAGTAAATGTCAGTATGTACTACATCAGCTAATATACAGTACCATTAACGAAGACTACTGGTGGTTCCTTATCATTAAGGTAGACATTTAACGCAATCAGTTATATCGAAGGCTCTCTTAAGAATGTCATCATTATGCCTACAATCTGCAAGATTAGCCTAATGGTACTTATGAACTTGGTTTAATTAATCCCAAGTAAACAGCTATTATTAAAATTGTAGTCAATTCCCAGAACAGGACAATCCTTGGTGTTAAATACGTGTAGCCTTAAAACAAAATGTACCTAAAGCCTTGGTAAGACAGATACTGGGCTGGGTGAGAGCCAGGTAATTTATAGCCTGACATTATTGTGAAGGTAGAGGGACTAGGGATGCTATAAACATAAAAGGAGGGAAGGGCCGAAGGGGTGAAGACACAAGGGAGGGAGTGGAAAACCCAAATCGCAATAGGACAAGAATAATAGCATGCTTGTTTATTTCTTGTAAAACCAATGATTTGATGGCTCCCTCATATATAAATGAATGGACTACCAGATGAGATATCCATTTCATAGATAATTATGATAAACTTCTAAACAGTTTTCATCTTTTTCCGCCACATGCATGGGCCTGTTATGGGCACCATGACTTGTATATTGTCCAAAAAAAAATAAGGCACTAAAAAACAAGTGTACAAAATCTACAATGCCCTTGGTTTATAGTAGCTTAAAATCTAGACAATATATGACAGAAACCAAGCCACGAACATCAAAGATGGGTGTATTTTGACTAGCGCAATAAGCGCTAGTTACATATTCATTTAGCAACAACAGAACATGAACTGAAATCAAAAGGACATAGTGAATCAACTTGTCATCGAATTTACCTGAGTCTGCAAATCATCTCCAGTTACAATGTTGCCCACGGTGCGCAGAGCTGGAATGAGTACTGAGGCTGAAGGGTGCCTACAATGAACAGAAGCAGTTAAGGACCTGAAGCATCTGTGCTGGTCTTTATAACACTACAGCACAAATTCCAAACAAAATTGAACTTACATAAGAAGCTCCACTAGGCGAGGGAACACGCCAGAATCAATCACAGCTTGGATCTTGTCATTAGTCCCATCAGATAAGTATGAAAGAGCCCAGCAGGCATCAGTTAGGACCTCCTCATCCTGAGAGTGGATGAGGCGCTGCAGTGCTGGTAGCGCTGGTTTGACCTACCCACACAAAAACACACCAAAAATTATTCTACAGATCGACTATGGCCAACACACCAAAGAGAAACATCATTTCAGAAAGAAACCTGCTCAAAGTTTGGTTGTGGTTTCCCACGGCAGAAGTTGGAGAGCGTCCATGTGGCATTCCTGAGCATCGAGAGCTTAGCATGCTCATTAAGCTGCTGCAGCAAGGGGAATAACCCACCACTGCCAAGCACAAGATCACGGCACTTAGGGGAGTCACCAGCAACATTCCCCAGAGCCCATACAGCCTGCAAACACAAACAAAGAAAAAAAGATGAGCATCACTCTACACCAAGTATCATAAGAGTAAGAATCATTCGGCTATTTATTATCCATGCCTGCTCGCGGACATCCTCGCTGGGAGAGCTGAGAAGCTTGACAAAGATGGGCACAGCGCCACATTCAACCACAACTTTGGTGTTTTCTGATGTGCCTGATGCAATGTTGGTAAGAGCCCATGCAGCCTCAAACTGTAGCCAAAAGCCGAAAGTTAGATTAGCAAACAAGCCAGCGATTAAAAGAACAAATGGAATCAAATTTACACTTTGAGATTTTTCCCACACCTGAAGCTGGGGGTGGTCCTCACGGACGAGGAACTCAATGAAGCGAGGCACCACTCCCGTGCTGATCACCTCCTCGATCGGAGGACTACGCTCTGCAGAGATTTAATTGAACTCATTCAGGACAGGTCAACAACTTACATCACATAAATAAAGCAGGTATCCAGACAGAAGTACTATGCTCCCAATTAGATTTTTCAGACCAGTATATACAATAACTCCTTTCGGATGGATTCAAGCAGTATACTAAGCATATCCAGTGAATCGTAAATCTAGGAAAATAAGTAGGCAGGGGACAACCGATTCGTACACATACACGCTGGTCACGAGCTCATTCCACAAATAAAAATCCAGAACTGACCAAACTCTAGCTTATCTAGAGCTACTCGATGAAGCACCCATATCTCACCCCCGTGAAGTCAATCTAGTGCAAAATATAACTTCCACACAAGTGTTAGCAGCATCGCTTAAGATTCGAATCTCACCGATAGAGAGCAGCTTCCTGAACTGCGTGGTGGCCTCAAGCTGCACCGTGGGGTCGTCGGAGCGCACGGCCTGTACCATCGCCGGCAAGCCATCCAGCTGCACACACAAAAAGGGAAAACAGATCCAAAACCGTCAGATCGAGACTCGCCCCCACCCAAACCCTAGCGAAAAAGGCTAGATCAGAACGCGCCGCACGCACCTTCTGCTGGAGCGCGGAGGAGTGGGTCATCTGCGGCGCGGCGCCGCCGGCGGCGGCCGCGGCAGCGAACCCGTCGCGGCGCTTCTTCTGGAGGCTCTCGTCGCGGGTCTTGCGGCGGCCTCCGCCGCGTCCACCGCGACCTTGTAGTTGCTCTTGCGCGCATCCGCGCGCTCGTTCGGGCGCAGCGACATCGCGGCGGCCGCTTCCCGGCGCGGAAACCCTAGCTAGCGCTGACGGCGCGGGGTAGGGGGAGTGGGCTGTGTGGGGGAGAGGAGAGGCGAGTCGCGCACGCACACGCACGCACGACTCGATTCGATTTCGAATTGGGGAACGGGAGGGGAATTGGAGGAGGAGGTGGGGGAGGTTTATATAGGCCGAGCTCCAGGGTAGCCAAGACGCTGCTGCGGCGGCCAACGGGTGGTTTGATGAGTTTGGATGCACACGCGTTTTTTTCCCCTTGATTATTTTGAATTGATTGATGCCCACGCGTGTTCGCCCCGTGGAATACGTTAAATTGTACAATTATACTTTTGGTCTGATTTTTTCTATGACAACTCTCGCTATCTAAGCTAATTTTAGTGGATTGTATAGATTTACCAATTCAAATGTGGCCGAAGACGTGTTTACACAAATCTAGCAACAAATTATACGCAAGTTAAAGGTTAATTATTTTAATACATTCCTATATATCGCTTTATTTTTATTGTGGTTTGACAACCTATGATTTGAGATTGCTTTCATACAAGAAAACCATTCATGCTGAGTAGAGTACATGATAATGTGTTGGCCTCCGCTAACTCCTTTCAATGTGCGTACCTCATCCAATTTTTTCAGCGAAATTTGACACCTCAACCGTATTTTTATCTTTGGTAGTCTTCAGGCTACTAATTTCTTTGGTTAAATTCAGTATGACCTACTACCTCTGTTTTTAAATTGATGTTGTCGTTGACTTTTTGAGTTATGTTTGACCGTTCGTCTTATTCAAAAAAGTTTAAAGTTTATCAAATATTGTTCGTATAACTTCGTATAATGAGCTAATATTTTGAATAAGATGAATAGTCAAACTTAACTAAAAAAGTCAACGACAACATCAATTTAAAAATAGAGGGAGTAGTTTTTATTTAGTTTTAGTTATTTAATTACATTATATTATATTTTATTTAACTTTTTATTGCGATCTTATTGATGAAAACTTGCTCATTGATCATTCTAAAATTTCAAATTTGAAAGACCAATGAACAAGTATGAAAATGGTCCATGAACTAGTGGAAAATCCAAACATGATTTAGTAAAATGACATGTTTTTGAAAATGAAACGTAAAACATATATTTCTATAACCATGCCAGTGCACTACTAAAACAACTACTAACACCACTACTCAACCATTTTTTTCACATAACAAAAAATATGTTGCAAACAACAAACTTTTGAGCTAATGAAACATGTAACTCATAATATACTGGAACAATGTCTGTGCGTGATAGAATACGACATCTTAAAGAATTTATTGGAACTTCATGCTTGAGCTGAAGGAGTTAGGGTGCGTTCGTTGCGCACGGGATCTAAAATTAGAGGAGTCTAAACAAAAAAAATCTTGTCATTTAAGAGTATTAATTACAAAACTATCTGTAAAACTTCTGGTCTTAGACGAATCTAATGAAGACAATTAACACGTGATTAGACGATGGTTATTGTAGTATTATTGTAATAAAACATAAACTAATTAGGCTTATTAGATTTGTTTTCTAAAGATGTACCTATTTGTAAAAAGGTTTTGTCATTAGACTTTATTTAGTACTCTTAAATAATAAAATTCTCTTTGATTTTGGAGGTCTAAATTTTAGAGGGAAGTGCAACGCGCCCTTAGTTTCACTATTTTTAAGCAGTTCCCTACATTTAATTATCTTGGCTCTTTCACATTTTTTTTTAGCCGTGTGGACACTTAATTGAAGTTTCTTGTTGCAATAGCTGATTAAACAGGTTTGGTTATAATCGAAAGCAAGTATGCCATGTGTTAGAAAGAGTTAAGCTTGATTAGTCAAAATTAACAATAGTCGTGAATGTCTAGTGTCTACGGGGAAAGAGGAATCACATAATCTTTGAAATGATCTTAAATTTGAAAACATAAAAAAGGAATAAAGGGAAAATAAAGATGAATATAATCTCACCAACTAAACGGGTATTGGAAAAAAGTTATTGCTCTCGTTGAGAGTCGAACTCAAGACCTCCCGCTTACTAAACGGGTGCTCTAACCAACTGAGCTACGAGAGCTGCGATGTCAACAGATTAATTTTTTAGTACAAATCAATAAATTTTGTTACACTAAAGAGCCCGTCTGCACTGCTCTACCGCGAGAAGACAGGACCAAAATGGAAGCCACGGTCGTCGCCATCGCCGGCGACGGAGACGACTCCGAGCGCCGCCCCCTCCTGTCCCCGACCAACGAGATCCACCCTTACCCCGAATCTCCTTCGCTCGAGCATCCACCTCCGGATGCGGCGGCGGCGCAACCAGAGCAGGAGCGGAAGTCGCAGCGGGTGGCCTCGCTGGATGTGTTCCGCGGCCTCACCGTCGCCGTGAGTGCAAACCTAACTTATTATTCTACTGCTTTGTTTCAAGTTAACTGGATTCCCCGTGCTAAGTCCGACTGCCTGTGCGCGCGCGCCGGCGCAGATGATGATACTGGTGGACGACGCGGGCGGGGCGTGGCCCGGCATCAACCACGCGCCGTGGTTCGGAGTCACGGTGGCGGACTTCGTCATGCCGGCCTTCCTCTTCATCATCGGCGTATCCGTCGCACTCGTCTTCAAGGTAAGCTGAACTAGGGGATAACTTCTAACTATCCCCCACTGCAAAATGGGGACATCGAGTGACCGATGTTATCGAGAATGGGGAATACTTATGTGTCTGTGCCACCATACTGGTCTGGGGCCTTGTTGAGCTGTGCAATTGTTGCTCAAATTTGAGAGGGAAGATTCAGAGGATACGCAATTGCAAAGGCCGATTCATTCAGAGGATCCCTTTGAGAAAGTAAACTCTGTTTGTCAGTCAAGCTCAATGTAAAACTTTACTAGGACATGCAAATAAATCCTACTTTCAAGGGCACTGAATTGATTTAGGACAATCAAGGTCACCGGATTGTTTTAGGACAATCTGTTGACTATGGCTACCTTCCCGACTTGAAATAGGTTAAACCATTTCATTTCCAGCTTCTGTACCATTTCCATATTAATGGATCATACTTAAGTTTCAGACTAAATCACTGGATCATAATTATGTTTTAGATATGATAAACTATGCTGCACCAACTACCAAGTATTATTTACACTGCAGTGCCGAACACTTAAGTTCCTAATAACAAAAACACTATTTGTATCTGTTTTGTGGTCCGAGTTCCTTCAGAAACAGTTGATTGGCATATAATCTACTGCCATATGTTTGTTTGCATTATCTAACCACGACATGCCTCTTTTGTAGAATAAATTCTGACAACTGTAGATGATGTGCTGCAGAAAATGCCAAACAAGAAGCCAGCGACTAAAAAGGCTGCGGCCAGGGCTATCAAGCTTTTCGTCTTGGGTGTGATGTTGCAAGGTTATACTTATCCCTTAGTACGTTGTCTACCCTATCGGCCCACCTTTTGTCATTTCTCTTGGGTTGGAGCTTATTGTGTTACAATTCTTCACTTGTAGGAGGCTATGTTCATGGACGACACAAATTAACATATGGTGTCGATTTGGATCAGATTCGATGGCTGGGTGTGTTGCAGGTAATATATAAAGCACACCTTTTTATACTAAGGTGCTTCCATTTCTTATCTGTTTAAATTTTGAAATGTTATTATGCTTCTTGTAGAGGATAGCCATTGGATACTTTCTAGCAGCAGTCTCAGAGATTTGGCTTGTCAACAATAATTTTGTGGACTCGCCTGTATCATTTGTGAGGAAATACTTCATGGAGTGGTTAGTCAATAAGGTTGACGTTTTACTTTCTGTGGTTCTCTTTACACACTTCATGAATAATGATTCGGCACTTTGGAAATTGGAACTATGCATTTGAACTTCAGTCCTAATTTTTACACTCAGGTAATTGTTTAGATAAACTGATATCTGTATCCATATCATCCTTTCTGTTGTATAGAGCAATATGATTAGAGTTGTCTGTTCTCTGTGTTATCTTTAGTTAATTAGGTCCTTCAATTGTGCACACTTTGGAGATTTTGGCCCTTCTCTCTCTATTCTTTCATTTAACTGCCAGATGCCACTTTTGCTATGTAGTTTCAATGTAGATAATCTTTCTATTTGCAATCACTCTCTGTTGATAGTTGAAAATCATTCTGCAGACAGAAACTATCACTGTTACTGTACTGACACTCATTTGTCCTTTGAAGGATCATGGCCATACTGATCACAATACTATATGTTGGCTTGGTGTTTGGGATTTATGTTTCAAATTGGGAATTTAAAGTTCAAACTACTAATTCAACATTTTCAGTTCCAAGCAATGATGTTGAAATTAAGATGGTAAGATGAGAATACCCTAGTTAATCTAGTTCCTTTATTGTTTCAACATGTTTGAAACACATTGTGCTGTATGCTCTCTAATCATCTTATGTGATATATTTTTTTTTAATCCCAAGAGTAGTTACTGCCAAATGATCTAGGGAGTATCTCGCCCATAGGAGGGTGTGTACGTTGAGCAGAGTCTGTGAGCATACATGGAGTATGTCGACATACTCATGTTTATACGCAAGTAACATGGCATATCACAATCTGTAAAAACTAATGGTTGCCATAATTTTCTCATGCACCTCGCTTTAGAGTATCTCAGGAAGAGTATGTGAACATACTCAAAGTGATAAATAAATGTGTACTCATACCCAAAGTAGGGTTTTAAAGATGCGAGTAACTACACATGGGAGCAGTGGAATTCCCCTATCTGGTTTTGACATACAGTAAAATTTTCAAGGCTTGAAATATTTGAGGGTTCTCTAGTGTTCTTGTATGTTTGAAAGGATGAAACTTAGTCAAGCTGCTGCAGTTCAGTTTTTCCGAATCGATATGTTCTCGACTAAATACTATGGCATGAGTTGTCTTGACTAATTTTCTGGCTGGCGTTCTTTGTACTTATATATGCTGTGCTAGTTGATAAGCTGGGCATTAATTCAAAATATAAGCCGCCTCCTTCCATCTTGTTCGCATTATTTTCTTCTTAGTAATTCCTTGAAACCTCTGGAGTTAGAAATTCAAATTAAAATGCCAGTTGTCTATTATTCTAAACAAGTTTCCAACCTGGATTTGTGAAAATCACCAGTTGCCAGCTGGTGGGATTTGAAATCCTAGTAGATCAAGTGACTGGAATTCATAGAAATACAGTAGTTGAAAGCTTCCTTGTTACACTTGTTTCCTGTAATTTGCAGATTCACTGTGGGGTTAGAGGTAGCCTTGGACCACCTTGCAATGCAGTTGGTTTTGTAGATCGAGTTTTGCTTGGTGAAAATCACCTATACAAGAACCCAGTCTACAAAAGGACTAAGGTATTTACTCAAGAAAGAGCTTGCTATTTTTAATTCACTTATCATATATTTAGTATTTTTCAGAATAAAATATGATAATACTATGCCAATACCATCAAATTGTTTGTTTGTGTCACCACATAGGAATGCAGTATCAATTCTCCTGATTATGGACCGCTTCCTCCAAATGCACCGGACTGGTGCCTGGCTCCATTTGACCCTGAGGGTTTGTTAAGGTAGTTACAGATGGCTCATATCATCATGGATCCACAAAATAAATGTAAAACATAATATGAAAATGAAGTTACAGCATTTGAAATCAAACCTTGGTTCATCGATCCAACCAATGATAACCAAATCTCAACTTCTCTATGAACATTCACATATCTTTTTAGAATAATCGGAACATAACATGAACGTCTCTCTTTGCTTTTGCAGTACACTGATGGCTGCAGTGTCTTGCTTTGTTGGTTTGCATTTTGGGCATGTGCTAATTCATTGCAAGGTATACCAGTTTCGAAACATATGCTTATATGTGTGAGCTTTCGGTACGGGACAAAATGGGAGTGTAATACAAAATGAAATGCTCAAACTATCCTTTCTTCTGCTGCAGGATCATTCACTGAGAATAGTACTATGGCTGCTAGCCTCAACAGTATTGACAGTCTCTGGTTTTTTACTTCAATTATTGGGTAATTATGCATTCTGCAAGAATGTGTCAACCTCGTGCTCATCACTTCATCAGTTCTTCCGTTATGCATCTGATACATACTTGTCCTCTTGCTTTTTAGGCATGCCTTTCAGCAAGCCTTTGTATACAGTGAGTTACATGCTACTCACTGGTGGAGTATCTGGATTCTTTTTGCTGCTGCTATACTACATAGTAAGTTTTGTATGCTTTGAGTCCCGTATTTTGATTTTGTTTGTTACTTTGTGAGAGCTCAACCTTTTCTGAACACTGTATTGAAGAACCGTATGCTTTTTGTGATATTATTTTTTTCCAGCCTTGTTTCCTTATTATTGTTGCCGTACTTGGTAGTAACAAATCAGATTTTTATGAATTTGATGTTCCTTTGCAGGTTGATGTTGTTAACATTAAGAAGCCCTTTGTACTGTTCCAATGGATGGGGATGAATGCACTCGTAGTCTACATTCTGGCTGCTTGTGAGCTGTTCCCTGCGCTTATTCAAGGGTTCTATTGGCGATCACCAGAGAACAACCTGGTAAATATCTTACATTATTTCCATGCTCGTGATACATTGACATGATGTATCAACTTATTATTACTCAACATAGTATGCATAGAGTGATAATTGTTTCTCAAGACCTAACTATGAAAAACCATTTCTTCTTCTTCAGGTGGATATGACTGAATATCTGCTCCAGATGATCTTCCATTCAAAACGTTGGGGCACCTTGACATTTGTCTTACTTGAGATAATCTTTTGGTGCTTGGCAGCGTCATTCCTCCATATGAAGGGCATCTACTTAAAACTGTAGGAGCGAGTTGTCGCACTATGATGTGATCTTCCATGTAAATATTCATGAAGAATTGCAACAGCTCACCCACTCCACTTGGTAACTCCGGCAAGGTAGCACTCCGCATGTCTGTCATCAATGCAAGAAGTTTGGTACCCTATTGCCAAATAGTGAGTGGGACCATGCACTGTATCTTTTGTAAATGCCACTCTTCTTTTAAACTTGAGGAGGTTCTCATCCGCATCCAAACAGCAAATTCATACAATTTGAAAACAGTGGTATTTTTATGCTGTTTTTTTTTTT
>LAPY01001596.1:0-12385 GCA_000970635.1 Eragrostis tef
AGATGAATTCGGTTTCGGTCGTTGGAACCGGGTGTGACATACGTTCAAAAAAATAAAACTGATCAAACATTGCAAGCAAAAGGGGAATAATTCCTTGTAAGCCGCCAAACAAAACTCACCTTTGATATGGCACAAATGTGGGCCCCACATGCCATTGACACAATGATGGCATATTAGGTATTATAAGTTTTTTTGGTGGCATAAAAGGCATTTCTTGGTAAAGAACCAATGCCCTTTCATTAGGTCACAAAATTGTACTATACTTCTTGTCCAGTTTTTACTAATCGTTTAGGACATCTACAGTCTCCGACATACAACTATAACTATTAATCTTTCAAAGTATTTAAATGTCATAAAAACGTGAATTGATAAAAATATCACAGTTATCTCAAATTAATAACCCACAATGATACAGTAGTAGTTTATGTGACAATTCTATCAGTACATTCCAAGTGAAAAAAATCAAAATTGAAATGCATAACATTGGTTTAGGTTATAAGAACTGACTACACGTGTATTATGGACCCAGCGATGGTAATTAGAACCCACACAAGAGACCAAATGTCCCATGACTAATTAAATAAGCAAGTGCATGCACGAGTGAACATCTGAGATTATTCTTCAAAGATCACTATGATTGCTTGGAAAATAATCAAATGCTAAGTACCTTAGCAACAAAAACTCCATCCACATTGTTTACATGAGGATAAAACCTTCTTGTTTTCTCTAAAGAAGTATGAAAACTATGCTCCCTGTAACGGACAAATCTGAAGGAGAAACAGAACATAAGAATCAACAAAACATTCTTCATATAGGGCATACGGAAAAGTAAGATTATTGTACATCTGAAAGTGATGGTACATCTTCCTTGAAAATGTCATGTATATCGATAATTCGAGATATGAACCTATAAAACTGAGATTTCATGTCGATCCACATGCTTGTAAAATGATCAAAAGTATCCTTCATGGACTGAAAAGACAAACTGGTAAGAAACCAAACGCTTTGCCTAAGGCGTAAAACTCACAACAACATGACTCTAAAAGTACATACCAGATACGTTGATTTATCCATGATCAGGGAACAGCTGACACCATATGTTGCTCTTAGGAAAGAAATATGATGTATTGAAATTAGCATCTCAGAGTGGGATTTCTGCAATTAGTACACAAAACAATATGAAAATATTAGCTCTTAACTCAATGATGGTGAAGCTGCAGGAAAATGGAATAAAGAGGAAGAAATGTGTGTGCGCTAACCACTTTGTCTGCCACATTGCCAACATTAACCTGGCTTAACACAGCAGCAAGCTTCTTCAATATGTCTACATCACCAAATTTACTGTCTTGTCCTGCGTGATCATTGGTTGCATAATTTGTAAATCTGAACTGTCATTAATGATCCTTCCAGTAACAGAACCAGAGGGAAACTGCATGAAAGCATAAATTGTGCCATGCAGCAAAGAAAACATATAAAGATTGTACCATCAGCTTCGTAAATCAACGAGAATAGCCAAATACAAGATATTGCTTCTTGACAACAGCTACAAAATAAGCGCAAAAGAGACAGCACTGAAATCAATATACTACCCTATGTTCTTAAATGACAGCAGACAGCAATGTTCAATTATAACCCTTCTCACTCTAAGTGTCATTCTAGCAACCTACAGTTTTCACTTTAAGTGTCATTCTCACTTCACAATGCAGCTCCCTCCCTCCCTCTCTCTATCTCTGCTCATCGTTTTTAGTGCGCTCTCTACTTTTTCATCTTCCCTTAATTCCTGTGCCCAAGCCTAAAATGACTTAAAAAAGGAATGGAGGGAGTATATGACAGGTAGGACAGATAATTTAGATCAAATTGAACTAGATTGTTGTCCTAAATGTCATATATCTAACAGAGTAGTAGATAGATTACAGATAGTGGACTTCTGAATAAGTACATAGTTAAATCATGGAGGAATCCTGTAATGATACAGCAACAGCTGCAAAGTGTACATACCAGAACTCTTTCAATATCATCTTTAATCTTCTTCAAATACTCTCTCTGAAGAGAACCAGCTAGTGCACTTGCTTAGCCAAGTTTCATTTCTTATACAGCAACTTGAATTGGTTGAATCAAGTCAACATACTCCCCATACTCTTCAGTCAGCCTCTTGATAAAGTTCATGGATGTTATCTGCCACCAGAAAATTACAAAGCTAAACAGAATATATGTGGTTAGCAAGGGGTCAAGGAAACCCTAGTCATTCTCTATCTAAAAGGACACCACTATCAGTGCCAACCAATCTCACCTGCCAATTGCATACTCTGTCAACCTCAAGTTGCACTACTTCTTTGCAATTCAATTTAGCTAATAAGTCGTTGCAATCAGACACCCGGTCCTCGAACTCAATGCACGCAGTAACAACACTCTTATGCTTGGATTGCTTAGGTCGAAATACTACCTGTAAATTGCACATGAGGATAAGTGCAACAATATTCCAAGCCAACTCATGCATAGACAGACTGCATTAACCAAACTATAACCATTCATAGGCAAAGTTAAACTGATTGCCTCAAGAAAATTCTCATTGACCAGAAATACCAGCTTCCAGCGTCACCACCATGGCTAGACCAAGCAAATATAACTGAGAAAGAAAATATATGTACGTCCAGATCTATCACCATTCACCAAATGTGTAATATAGCTAGCATGGAAGTAATTACAACATAAAAGGTCTAGTATTTTTGTTTTCTAAAAAAGAAATGTCTAAATATACTATTAAGTGGCAAAAGCAAACTGCTAAAACCTAATCAGACAAGGCATGCACTAGGAAGTTCCATTGGTGTTTGACAAATAGATCACAGCAAAAACCTAAAAGACAAAGATGTGCATTAAGAAAGGCGAAGCAATGCCATATTATAGGAATATAAAGAACCTTTGACCGCAGGTCTTTCTCTTCGGTTTGAAGCTCTTGCAATAACTTCTGCTCTTATACGAGTTCCTGGTAAACCACTACTTGCGTAAAGATCATTACTATCTTCAGCAGAGGTGAAGCCAGCTAATTCTTCACAATCATGACGAACCTGTAACAAAAAAAGGAACCATGACCATTCCAGCCTTTATACTTTACAAAGATGGTGAAACAGTCTATTCTGGAGCAACCGTTGATTGAGATTATAGGTTGGTGGGTAGAGATAGCCTTGAAAAGATAGCCGGAAATGTTTGGACTTTCTCTACATCGGGTATGGTTATCATATAAGGTTAATCACTGAGGCAACATAATTTAGGGTGTCTACTTGAAGGTGCTTGGACCAAATGACCATAACATAGCAATATCCAGGTTTCAAACTTGCATTTCAATGGCTTTAAGAAAATTGGGTAGCATCTCATTTGAGTGATGTTCACCTTATTATATGCAGAATGCGTGTTAGAATGACTGAATGAGCAACATGAAACATAGAATACATACCTTCGTGAGAAGGTCAGCCTGAGGAGTAATGTGGGCATTGTGTTTATCACATCTGGCATGTATATAAACTTCAGGAGCTTCATAGCAAACGATGGTCAGATGAATGGGTGTCCACCGATCATCACGGCGGGAGGATGGCGACCGCCCCAGAGTCGGCTATGAGGACCGCAGCGGCGATCATCCCACACAACCTCACAAGGAATTTCATCGAACACCACTTGTGTGTCACTCTCTGACATTGATACAGACACAAACAAATCTTGATCGTCTGAAATTGCCGCTATCTCCTCAAATGGATTGGCATACACATGAACAAAATCCAAAGCCATATCAAGGAGAAGGTGAGAATCGCTGAGAGGAGTGAGAGGATCTTGCTCTGGTTGGCTTGCTCGCCTCAACAAACAAATATTGTTCCCCCATTGCTAGCTGCTGCAACAATCCACCACGTGACACGAGGTTGTGCCCAAATTCCTCGTCCCAGATCACACCCATTTCATTTGTTTCACCAGGCAACACCATCAAACTGCACAGGCGACATGAAAACACCACGCTTATTCCATAATCAAGCAATATCCTTCAGAGGCATTTCGTCGAACATTTGGACGGCACTACCTTTAGACACAATAGGAAGAGCAGCAACGAGCTCATTGCTGTAGTAGCCGCCGCCGACGCTGGAGACGGGGTCGGCAGAGAGGGGGATGAGCGGTTAGGGGTTCGGGCTAGGGTTTCACGGGGAGGAGAGGAGAGCAGAGGAAGATGGATTCACGCGTGGGGGGAAGAGATGGATTGGAGAAGTGCGCTTTTGCCCCAAAAAACGAAAAACAGTGAAGTGCGCTTTCGTTCTGCATTGGCAGAAAACGGTAGTAACTCGGTTTGGTACAAGCCGAATACGTCTTTCAACTACGGAAACGAACGCCTAGAAAACTGAAACATAAGAGTTAAACATGAGGCACTGACTATGATTCCATTCATTTCGGCAACAAAATTGAATACAAACTTCCTTCGCACACTAAATTCACATACGCCAATGAAGCTTGTTGCAAACGAGACACCCTTTCAACTGACTATACTTAGACTAACCTTTCTATACTGCATCATCCCCTATTCTGGTATGACCGAAGCAACTCTCTACGGCACTCTAGTACTACTCACTTGACTATTCCCCTGCACATTTTGAACCACAGCTTTACTGGAAGGACCACACAACAGAATCAGGGGAGTGGCACGATGTAACTGTTGGCGACGACGTCCAGGTCGAAGGCGAGGATGTGAAGGCGAGCGCCGAACCAAGCATGGTCCCTCTGACCAGCCTGGAGGCGGCGGATGGAGCGTAGCACTCTGTTGGCGAAGGTGTTGCAGCGCAGGCGGACGACCCCGCCGAAGGACCTCGCCATCTTGCGGACGATCCACGCGGCGTTCTTCAGCAGCAGCAGGGCCTCGATGTCGTGGACGTCGTGGCCGAGGCGGGTGAAGAGGTCGTCGCCGATGCGGGAGAGCTCGACGCCGATGCCAGCTAGGAAGGAGAGGCGAGGGAGCGCGGCGCAGTTCCATCCGCGGTCCGCCGTCAGGATCTCTAGCTCGGTGTAGATCACGAGCGCGGTGGCGAGGTTGTCGATGGAGTGCACCACCACCTCCACGATCTGCTACTCCTCCATCCCGGCCAACATCTCGACGCCGCCATAGCCGTACACCAGGAAGGCCGCCATGGGATTCACTGCTTGCTTCGCTCCTCTCCTTTCCCCGACCCTCTCTCTCTCGATCTATCTGATTGGTGTTCTGGTGGGATTTGCCGGACGATTGAAACTGAAAGCGAAATGCGGGGGGATTTATATGCGCGGCCGCGCGAGTTTGAACGGGAGCACCGAATTTTTTCGCCAAGGCCAATTCCCAATTGCCGGGGAAATTTTCCGCCACGTCACCGATCCGCGCCGCCCGGACTCCCGTCTGTATCCAATCCGTGCCATCGCTCTCTTGTACCGTCGGATGCGGCTCCGGTTCACCGTCGGATCGTCCAAGAAAGCACACCGTACTCTCTCCTCCCGCGCTCAACGTATGGGCTGGGCCTGCCTGATCACTATGGTCTATGGGTGTCCGTTTGGGCTTTTCGTATGTCTCTGGCCTGCGATGACGAAGCAGGCTCAAGGAGCCAGGCCGCATGCCGCATCGTCCGTTCTCAAACGGCGGATTCATGTGCGTGGCCCAAATTTAGCAGGCTGGGATTTAGCCTCATCCAAATATTTCGATGGGGGTGGCAAGGAGGAAGGCCTGCTGACCGAAAGCCTATCCACGCGATTGCTCGCAACAGTTTCAATCTTATCCTCCGTATTTCCTTGTGAGATGCTCCGTATTTTCGTGTGTGAGATCAAAATTTTGAATCATGTATCATTTGGTAGGAATGTTGGTTGAAGAGGAGCTATCCCACAGGCAATGGCAACAATTGAAGCCTGGAACATCCCATAGGGTTTAATCATCACTGAAATATTAAAGCTTAAACCTCTGCTGCATTATGTTAAAGGTTATCTGCTGTGGTATTAATGGTTCACACAAACCATTATATTTAGCATTTGTTTAATGAAAAACTGCGTACGTTCTGTGATTATTATTACTATTCTATGTGAGCTCAATTTATTTTCGCTGACGAAACATATAGAATTACAAAAGTAGCACGAATCTTAAAGCAACTTAATTAGTCAAATTACCTTTTTGTTTTCCTAATCACGGGGCCCGGGTGGCCCAGACCCGATCTGAGGCCCAGACGAGGAGCCCCAGCCGCCGAACTAGATTGAACTAGAGCAGTTCTGAACCGGGAATATCGGATCGATCAACGTTGATCGCTCCATCGTCGTCTTCGTTAAGACTTGATCGACGCCTT
The DNA here is from genome assembly GCA_000970635.1 of Eragrostis tef. Lineage (NCBI taxonomy): Eukaryota > Viridiplantae > Streptophyta > Magnoliopsida > Poales > Poaceae > Eragrostis > Eragrostis tef. The sequence goes on from LAPY01001596.1 coordinate 6,324, forward strand.
GGAGTATGGTTTGTGTCAAACTTTGTGGATGACAGGATGAGCACAACCATTGCCCTGCTGGGCCTGCTGAAGTTCCATTCTTGTGGTCTCACCGGAAAATCAAGGATTTTCAGAAAACGGAGATTATTGCAATGGAAGCTGCTGGGATCCGTAAGCACATAATAATGGATGTCCTCCAATGCAGGTATGGTGGCTATGACAGGACTCCCTTTCAAAGGAAAGATATTTACAATTTTTCTTCTAAGTACAAGAGAAAAAGGATAGAGCATGGTGATGCGAACACGGTTTTGAGACTCATGCTGAATAGGCAGAAACTTGATCCTGATTTCTACTTTGATTACCTACTCGATGACAAAGAACGGTTGAAGCACATGTTCTGGTGTGATACTCAGTCTCGGATGGACTACCAGTCCTTTGGTGATGTGGTTGTCTTTGACAGTACATATCGAATGAATAGGTATAAGATGCCTTTTGTCCCTTTTGTTGGTCTGAACCATCACCGCTGCACAACAGTTTTTGGATGTGGCATCGTCTCAAATGAGCGAGTTGAGTCATTTGTGTGGCTGCTTGGAGCATTCATGAGAGCCATGTGTCAGCAAAAACCAAAGTCGATAATCACTGACGGTGACAATGCCATGATGAATGCCATTAGACAAGTGCTTCCAGGGGTGTATCATCAAATTTGTTCATGGCATTTGGAGAAAAACATTCCAAAGCATTTGTACTACAAATCCCTAGATGCATTCCGGAAACTTATGTATAGTGGTACATCAGCTAGTGCATTTCGTAAAAGGTGGAAGTCCTTTGTTGTTAATCACCAAACAGCCAAAGAACAAGGGATGGTTGAAAATGATGTACAACAGTAGGAAGTTATGGGCCAATGCACTGCAATATGAGAATTATTTCCTTGGTATGAGAAGCAACCAGCGTAGCGAAAGCCTCAATTCATGTCTCCATAGGCACCTAGACATCTACGGGGCCCGGGTGGCCCAGACCCGATCTGAGGCCCAGACGAGGAGCCCCAGCCGCCGAACTAGATTGAACTAGAGCAGTTCTGAACCGGGAATATCGGATCGATCAACGTTGATCGCTCCATCGTCGTCTTCGTTAAGACTTGATCGACGCCTTGGAGTATGGTTTGTGTCAAACTTTGTGGATGACAGGATGAGCACAACCATTGCCCTGCTGGGCCTGCTGAAGTTCCATTCTTGTGGTCTCACCGGAAAATCAAGGATTTTCAGAATACGGAGATTATCGCAATGGAAGCTGCTGGGATCCGTAAGCACATAGTAATGGTTGTCCTCCATTACTTTGTACGGAAGATTATTGCAATAGACGACGATAGAAGATGAGTACGCGATTCGATCCGATTTTGCGGCGATTCGATCTGTTCGCCCCACTTCCATCGCCAGCGATGGAGCGTTTGCCATAGGAGGAGCACGATAGGGTCTCGAAGAGGACGACGATGGAGCCATCAACGTTGATCGATCCGATATTTCTCCCGATACAGAACTGCTCCAGTTCAATCTAGCTCGGCGGCTCGGGCTCCTCATCTGGGCCTTGGATCGGGTCTGGGCCACCCGGGCCCCGCGATTAGGAAAACGAAAAGGTAATTAGACTAATTAAGTTGCTTTAAGATTTGTGCTATTTTTGAAAAAAGCTCCACCGGAGCAGTTTCTCATATATTATAACCTGATGGGGTCTCACAGCGTCCCTGAAGATGGCCGCAATACAAGCTGTATCAATATAAAGCAGCTCACTAAAGAGGGTGAACTGCAAGATTACTTCATTCTGCCTTATCTGGAAGACTATGGTCGAATCACTTCCTCCTGTATGTGATCTCATTTTTCTTAGCTACAAGTACGGCTACCTGTTATCCAACCCTGCTAAGTGAGACTTGGTTTTATCTTCCTCGTGATCCCTGGCTTTGTGTCTTCACTTGGAAAATATAAGGTGGTCAGCTTAATGATTGACTCTGAAGATACCTGTGAGTTGTTCACTGTGGGCATGGACAAGTCATGGAGGAAAGGAGAATCGCCTCCGTTTACTTTGTCTCAAGGTGAACATATGTCAATGGCAAACTGTACTCCTATATGGTTTCCTTGGATTACTTTTGGGACGAGGACTTCAATGGGCACGGGAGAGTACTGATGTTAAACCTTTAAAAAGCATGGAGTGTGATGGCGCTGCCAGATGCCCAAAAGCTACAATATATGGCATTTGAATGAAGAGAACTGCAGGGCTTGCTCTGTTGCGTTGGCTGCATCCCGTACAAGAGAATTGAGATGTGGATGCTGAGAGATTATGCAAACAATGTGTGGTCAAAGGACTTTGTTGTTGATGACACGCAATTGGGGGTGAATGACGACACTCGGCTGCTGCATGCTTTCCCTTTGAAGGTGATGACTGATGGAAGGATCTTCCTAGAGACAGACGATGGTCAGTGGTTTTACTATGATCCGCAAGATGGAGGCACCCAGCTAGCTAACCGTCATGTCGCTTCCATAATATATGCAGAGAACCTTGTGCCGGTTTTGGGCTTCTGAGGCAAAGTTGAAGATCTGGATTTTTACATCAAAGACTATTCTGCATGTCCATTTCTGCCCTTCTTTCAACGGTTTGTGTTCCTTGGCGACCCCTATTGTGAGGGTATTTTGTTATGTACAACGTTTTATGTTGTTTGTAATTTCTATTGCTCTCAGGCTACCTATATGAATTTTTTGGGTGGAAATTTATACAGCTGCTTGGTTTTAGAATTATATCTGCACTGTATTGGTTCGAATGTAGACACTATACGGTATGCTCCGTACATCATTTGTGCAGTACCGAGCGACCAAAGTCAAGTGTTTTGGCTGCTGTTCGCGGGACAGCCGAGGGCTTATCCTTGGCTAGATTGCGCGCGGGCACCGTGTAACAGCGTGGCGGCCGCTGTGGTGGCATGCCGGCCTGTTAGCGGCGCGGTATGCTCCATTGGCTGCATGCTTTCCCTTTGAAGGTGATGACTCATCATGGAAGGATCTTCCTGGAGACAGATGATCTGAAGATGGTCATTGATTTTACTATGATCCGCAAGATGGAAGCATCCAGCTAGGTAACCGTCATGTCTATTTCCGTACTACATACAGAGAGCCTTGTGCGGGTTTTGGGCTTCCGAGGCAAGTTGAAGATCCGATTTTACGTCAAGGACTATTCTGCATGTCCATTTGTGCCCTTCTTTCAGCTGTTTATGTTTCTTGGCGACCCCTGTTGTGAGGGTACTTTATTATGTACAACGTTTCATGTCGATTGTACTAATTTCTTACAGGAAATTCCTTCTATAGCCTCATAACAAATGCATTTGCCATCTATGGCTCCTTTCGAATTAAACTTCCCTACGTGGAACAAAATCAATTTTTTTATTCCCTCTTTGGTCTTTCCATTAGTTTTAGGACTTTATGGTGTTAACTAGAGGATAAAAGCACCATTTACTCTTGGAATGAATTTCACATATATTCAAAAAACTGTGCAAATGTGAGTATTAATTTACTTTGGTTTAGAATCATATCTGCTCTATTGTTTCGAATGTATACAGCATGCATCATTTGTGTAGTACCGAACAACCGAAGGCAAGTGATTGCGCGGGCACAGCGTGGTGGCTGTGCGGTGTGCTCCGGTGGCTCTCATATAAGCACGAAGACAACTAACCAAGTGAAGTTTTTTTTTACGATTACACAATATAACTTAGACACTCACAAATACACGACACTCATCACTATGAATACATATACACAAACGTCTATCTCTATGAACATCTTTAAAAACTGAGCCGGCAAATCCTCGAGATAGATGAAGTCACCACTAGCGGTCGACAGCCACGTCGTCTACCGCTTAAAGCCAACATTGTTAAGTCCTAGAAAACTCGCTCCCACAAAGAGTTGAATCCAAAACCTAAAGTGCTATTGAGACTTTTATAACCACTAGGGTACAGGCCTTTCACAACCAACTGAAGTCTTGTTTATGATATTAAACAGTCATCCATTTAACATAACTATATTTGAAATCCTTTTAACTTCTTGAGTGTTGTCATTGTAGACTGAAGTTTGATTATTTATCTGTTGTTTTTCTTTCTTAACACGTCTTCTGCGTTGAAGACTTTCATCTCTCATGTAGAGATGTTTATCATTATTCTTAATTCGACTTTGCCCTTTTGCATCTTTACATAAACCGAGAACACAAGGAGCATGTTTAGGTCATTGAAGGCGCCTCAGATCTGAGAGATGCCAGAGCCTGGGCACAGCCATTCAAAACTGAAGACTGTAAGCAATCTCACCATCATTTTCTCGATGTGCATTGCCCGGTTTCTTCTGCGGGTGCATGTAAGCTATTCACTGTCCTTTTGAGCCGAATCAGACTGAGTTCAGTCTTCCGGACACTAAGATTGTGCTACACTGTAATAGAACAAATCAACGTACAGAGCACAATGTTGCAGCCCGAAATGCAGGAACACTGAATTTACACTTTACGGAGATTCGCAGCTCCTTTAACTTCATACATCGACGCTGCCGGGGAGAAGCTTGCGAGCAGTCGTCCGGGACGTGGACGAGGTCGTCCCAATACGACCAAGGGCGGCAGGGATCACCCGCGACGGCGTCACGACTTCGACCACAGAGAGGTTGTAAGAGTCCGTCCCGAGGCGGCTCTGCGCCCACCCTTTCCGGCCGGAGAAGCCGCCGGACATGACCCAGCAGTTCTTGAACCCCACGCTGCTCAGTGTCCTCGCCACGATCTTCGAGTTGTCGTTGTACCTGCAAGTCCATACCACGCCGGAACGTTAGTTAGAAAAGGTCTCAGTTTTAGTCTGAATTCAAACCTAAGGCAGAAGCAATCAGAAAGAAAGGAGATGGTTCGTTGCACTAACGAGTCCATGATGATGACGTTGGAGCCCTTGCCGATTCTCTTCAGGTAGGAGATTTTCATAGCGGTGATCTCCGCCTCGGCTCTCTTCGCGTTGCGTACCATGCCCTTAAGCTTGCTTGGAAGGTCTTCAAGCCTGGAGGCTCAAAGGGATTTTAGACATTTTGTACCTAAGAACATGCACTGCGTTGTATTCGAGCTTATGGCTGAGCATTTGAGCAGAGGAAGGAATTCGTACGGCACAGAGACGATCTTGTTCTTCGCGTTGGAGGGAAGCTGTGGCACTCCTGCTTTGGCCTTGTCCTTGTCGCTTCGCACATCGATCAGGACGTAATCTTGCGTGGTGATCTTGTCCAGAGCTTGCGCAGGAGTCAAGTCACCTTTTCGTGACACACAATGCAGCAGCGTAGTGATGAGCAACACAACGCAGAACAACGAGAGCACCATATTGTTGACAGCAAGCAATACAACACCGCTACCTTTGTAACCGCGGAGACCGGAAGAGACGATGGACCAGACCGGCGGCAGGAGGATGTACGCGAGGAACGCCGCCCCGGCGGCCACGACGTAGTCCTCGGGAGCCAACGACGTGATGGTTTCCACGGTCGCCGAGGCAATGGGCTTGGCGGCGTCGATGACCTTGGTGCCCTGCTCTGCTGCGGTCTACTGAGCAGAGCAACGTCGTCAAAAACAAACGGAACAGCCTTCGTCGGTGATCAGATCAACGAGCCGTTGGCCGGCAGCATCCGAGACGTACGTACCTTGGCGGCGGACACGACGGGCGCGGGGTCGACGCCGGCGCCCTGGAGCGCCTCCGTGGCTTGCTTGGATGCGCCGGAGACCACGGGCGCCGCGAGCTTGAGCGCCTCGTCGCCGGCGCTCTTCAGCACCGGGAGCGCCGGCTTCACGGCCTCGCTCAAAGCCTTGAGCACGCCCGCCGACTGCTCGGCGACCTTGCCGCCGACATCGATGACCGTGTCCACCGTGTCCACCACCTGCGCAATGAATCACCTCGGCAACAATCCCTCAAGCACAATGCCGACAAAGGATTCATCGGAGTTTCAAGAACAGCTGGCGATGCGCCGACGTAATGGGTACCTTGTTGATCGAGCCGGCGACATCCTCCTTGGATATTGCCGCGGCGTGCGCGGCCGGCGTCGCCCCCCGCC
>LAPY01001596.1:67628-82848 GCA_000970635.1 Eragrostis tef
ACGCCGCGCGCTTCCGGCGAGGCGAGCTGGTCGGTTCGGCGTTCGAAACGGTCGGTTGGGTTCGTGTTGCGACTGGCGCGCCGTACCGCGCGTGGGCTATACGCTGTACAAGATCGAGTAGGTCGGTACGGCGGCTACGAAAGGGGCTCGGATACAGGCCATACAGGAGAACCGGACGATAAATTGGGCCCAATGGAGTAAAGGCGCCGGTGACCGGAAGGCCCATAACCCTACGAACTGGGCCGTATCTCTCACTCTCTCACACGCACCCGGGAAAAGAAGAGATGGAGCCGGGCCCGCGTCGTTCGCACGCATGGAGCTAGGTTCTTGACCCGGGCCCGCGTCGTTCTCACTCTCTCACTCTGACCCGGCGTCAATGCCGGCGCACGCACGAGGGCACCTCTCCACGCATCGCGTCACAACCTTGACTGACCGCCAAACCACCAACCAAAACTCAAGGGCACAATCGAAGCGCCCTTCAATTCCATCACCACAGTCCGTTCTTCGCCCAACTGGTCCATGCATCTCGCTTTCTCAAGATCGAGTCTCAAGACCTGCCGAGCGAGTGATGGATAGGCTGGACTGAGCGATCCCTCGCTATGTACTACTGATATCCGATAGGTACTACTAGCTGCTAGCTAGACGATCGATCGACTGCTCCGCTGATTCCTCGCTAGCTAAAGTACATGTCGGCAGTCTGTTAATTATTATTAGTGTCAATGACTTATCCGTTGTTACAGCTATCAGGCCACAGTTGTAGTGGCCAAACACATGCATGACACAGCGCCATCCCATCAGCCGATCGAGAAGGAGTGATGGTGATCCACTCCAACTCGTTCTCCTCGTCCTCGTCATGCGTCCCTCGTGCGGACCGCGTGCCGCCACCACCATACTCTCGCGCGCGAGCATCTTTGTTTATCTCCGGAACGGACAACGGAACGTCCTGGAACTGCTGTTAACCCAACCATTCTGCTGTGCTGGAGCCTGTCCGTCCATGCGTTGATTGTTTAAGATCTGATCATCTGATGAATGGAAGGAGATAAGACAGGAGGAGCCGAGGAGGAGGGCGCAATGATTTGGCGGCCCTTCTCTTCTGCTGGACGGATCGGAGCCATGCCCAATGATTTCCGACGAGTCACCTCACTGTTCCCGTGCATGCCGCTCCGACAGCCAACCAAGACCAAGAGCCTTGGATCACCTGTGTTGCGCTGGCAGCGTACGTAGTTCGAGCTCATGAGTACGGTGTCCTTGGATCGCGATCCGTATACTGTGCGTCAGTCGACCTGGACACTGTTCCCGGTTCCACGCGCCGTGGTTTCATGATACTGTACGTCGAGTTCGAGACCTTTCGTCATTGATCGGTTCATGAACACGACGACAAGAAATTAATCCCCCTCCGCTTGCGACTCACGTGCAGGGGATCCGTCGATCACGTCGTATAAGTACTTTTCGCCTACTGCATTGTTTTCAGTTGGGAGACTTGGAGATCCACACTTGGCGGTGTCGATTTGCTAGAATAATGACACGGATCGCTTCTCATTGCCTTGCTCAATCGGCTCGTTCCCTAGGTGAATCGATGAAACTTGTTCATCCAGTAGCGCGACGAAAAATAGATCACGATTATAGTGATGTGAATCCTTGTTATACGAATTGGCGAGTATTATTCAGGGGTACTTCTGCATGTGAAAAGCATGTTAGCGATGTACTTGTTCTTAACACAGTTTAATGGAAACAGCTCAGCTGCCAACCTCTTCTCTCTATTACCATCCGCCCCTCAACCAATCAACCCAACAAAGTTCGATAGTAGCGTTCTGACCACAAAGTATAGATATGTGGCGACAGCAAGCAAGCCAAGACTACCGAACCAGCAAAATTCAACGGCATACCATGCCCTTACCAGCATTAAGTATTGTATGTATATCCACAAAGTCACACGAGCTCGTTTAGAATATACTTATTTTATACCAAAACATATCAGAAGAGATCAACAGAAGACGACAGCAACGGAGCTAGGTTAACAGACCAGCCCGCCACCATCCTCGCTCCCAAATTCTCAACGTGACTTGCTTGCTGAGGCGTCTTGATTGCTGAGAAACAAAGCCACACGGCTAATTAAGCAGCTGGCTGCTGCACAAGCCCCACCTAACACACCATTTGATTATTTCGTGGCCCGAGAATATGTGAAACCATGAGGGGAGCAAGAAGATATTCTCGTCCAGCTCCCGTGCGTCGAATTAAAGAATGGCGGCTTAAAAAAAATGATTTAAAGAAAGGTGAACGAGGCTCGCGTCCGCATCGGCACCGTCGTCCGTCGGGGTCCCGGCCGGCAACAGCGACGTCGCCATGCCCGGACAGGAGAACGGATGTGACCTTCTTCGAACTTTTGCACACGTCAGGGAGTCGGTGGGGCCGCGTTTTCGCTTGACTGTTTGACGGGATAATTTTTGTGATTAGCTATAAGAGCTGGCGACGTCACCACAGAGAGATTTGGGCTAAGCTGAAATGTTTATTTTAATAACATGTCGTCTATAATGCGAGAACAATTCTGATACGGTGCTTCAAAGCGTGGCCAGCGTAACAAAATGGAAGGAGGTCTTGCTTGCAATGCAGAGATTTCTTGAGATTTTCTGTAGTCTTGTGCTTGCCCGATGCCAGTAGTCACATTCGAGAAATATTCTCTCGTTTCAAACAACGTTGCTACAGTCTTTGTGACAATTAAACGTGTGAAACACCATCACAAATTAGTCTACACAGCTGCATACAGTTTCAGGATCTTCTGGTTGAGATCCCCAGAAGAACCAGAGCACCGGCCGGCCGATAGATTCGAGTTTGACATGGGCGAACGTTGAAAACTTATTTTGGAAGAAGAGTACATAACACGCGCTCGGTAGCGACCCATCCTTCCGTAGCTTCCATCCATCCCATTGTTCCCTTTCGATCCAACAATGTGACGATCAGACCGTCAGTGATAACAATGGCATCTAGAAAAGGATTTGACAGGGAGATGGGGGTTGGAATCCACCGCTGTCAATGAAAATCTTCAAATGCAAAGTTCGTAGTTAACTGTCAGATATCGAATCGAGTCATCTAGTGATGAACTAGGAGAAACATGTATTATTTCCTGCGCCCAATTGTATGTCAAGTCAGCGTCAACTTAATTGAAGTTTTTTTTTTTCAAATGATGGCAGCAGCATCTTTAACCGAAGCCAGGCTAGCTATTTTCGTTCGGCACCACGTGCTGTTGGTTGGTTAACTTATTGTCACGGAAACGTAAAACCTGGGATTCAAATTTATTCTAACAAAAAAAAATGAGACAAAAATGTCCGCCAGTCAAAGAGCGAGAACTAATTGATTTTTTTTACTAGGACTAAATTCTTGCTGAACCTTCACTAGATAGTGACACTGCTATGTTTGACTCCCATTTCGCTCTTCCCCCCAAATTTTCCTTGCAACTTTGCCATTCATGTTTCTCTCCACCAGTACTAGCTCGTTTGGTCACCAACCTCAGGACTTACTGAAGCTAAAATCAGGCTACTTGGACTGTCTCCTTACGATCGCGCCACGTGTAAATCTGATAAATGTATACGTAAACAGTGATGTATTCAATTCTGGGGCCGGATTAATCTATGCATTCGGGAATTTTTATTGCCTCCCGTCCATGTGTCATCCACCGCATCTAGATTCGATGCTTACATCTCACCTGGAAAGGTCCGATTTAAATTTCTCAGTTTTGTTGGGGCTTCCAACCATTAAATTATCCAGTTCTGTCTGGAGTAGGAGTAGGTGACATGTACTTGTTCTTCAATTTCGTGTGTTTTATGAAATGATATCTTCTTCTATATAAGTATTAAAAAGGACAGAAGCAATTTACAAGATATGTTCATCAACACGTTGTTTCCAGGCTAAACCTTAAAGAACGTATTTCTCCTAACTTCACCGAGCGACGTTCAACTTTCACTGAACATACAGAGAATTGAATTTTGAAAGAGTGAAACAACTCGATTAAAAAAAAACTAGGGAATACTTACCTGTGTATCATCAGTGTATGTGTGCAAAGCTTTTCTCTTCAGAAACAAAAGGGTTCAGTGCGCATGAGATAAAGAAACGATACCAGCAACGTCCTTTTCAGGGGTCAAAATGTTAGACAGATGCTTCTTGGCAGATATTGATATGCTGTCTATAATGCAGAACAATTCTGATACGGTGCTTCAAAGCGCGGCCAGCGAAACAAAATGGAGGAGGACTTTGCTTGCAATGCAGGGATTTCTTGAGATTTTCGTAGTCTTTGTGGTTGCCAGTAGTCACATTCGAGAAATATTCTCTCGTTTCAAACAACGTTGCTACAGTCTTTGAGAAAATTAAACGTGTGAAGCACCGTCACAAATTAGTCTGCACAGCTGCATACAGTTTCAGGATCTTCTGGTTGAGATCCCCAGAAGAACCAGGGCACCGGCCGGTCGATAGCTTCGAGATTGACATGGACAAACGTTGAAAACTTATTTTGGAAGAAGAGTACCATATCACGCTCGGTAGCGACGGATCATCCGTAACGTCCATCCATCCCTTTGTTCCCTTTCGATCCAACAATGTGATAGATCAGACCGTCAGAGGGTGATAACCGGTGTGTTCGGCAGGCTGCAGCTGCAGAAAAATAACTGTGAACACTGTAGCGGCTGCAGAAACACTGTAGCTGCTGACCGAACACACCGAACAATGGCATCTTGAAAAGGATTTGACAGGGAGAGGGGGTTGGAATCCACCGCTGTCCATGAAAATCTTCAAATGCAAAGTTCGTAGTTAACCGTCAGATATTGAGTCGAGTCATCTAGAATGATGAACTAGGAGGAACATGTAGTATTTCCTGCACCCGATTATATATGTCAAGTCAGCATCAACTTAATTGAAGTTTTTTCTACGATGGCAGCAGCATCTCTTTTTTTTTTTGATACAAAGCGTACTCATATGTATTAATCTGTTAAACCAGAGTACAGAGGAAAGGGATTAACTCTCTTTAGATTACAAAGCACCCTAACATGAGTGTGGATACTTGATAGACTGATAAAAAGAACTACTAGACGAGCAACCGACGAGCTGACTACCGAAGCCAGGCTCTTTTCGTTCGGCACCACGTGCTGTTGGTTGGTTAACTTATTGCCACCGAAACGTAAAATGGGATCCAAGTTTTTTTCTAACAAAAACTATTAGGCAAAAATGTCCGCCAGTCAAAGAGCGGTAACTAATTGATTTTTTTTACTAGGACTAAATTCTTGCTCAACCTTCACTTGATAGTGACGCTACTCTGTTTGAGTCCCATTTCTCTCTTCCCTCAAATTTTTCCTTGCAACTTTGCCTTTCATGTTTCTTTCCACCAGTACTAGGTCGTTTGCTCACCAACCTCAGGACTTACTGAAGCTAAAATCAGGCTACTTGGCGTGTCAAAAAAACAGAACAAAATCAGGCTACTTGGACTGTCTCCTTGCGATCGTCCCACGTGTAAATCCAATAAATGTATACGTAAACAGTGATGTATTCAATTATGGGGCCAGATTAATCTGTGCATTTTGGAATTTTTATTGCCTCCCATCCATGTGTCACCCCATCTGGATCGGAGGCTTACATCTCACCTGGAAACGTCCGATTTTAATTTATCAGTTTTGTTGGGGCTTCCAACCATTAAATTATCCAGTTCTGTCGGGAGTAGGTGGCATGGTTGTTCTTCGATTTCGTGTGTTTTATGAGATGATATCTTCTTCTCTATATATAAGTGTGCATTAAAAAAAAAAGAGAGAGAAGGAATGTGAGCCAACAAGATGTTCATGAACACCTTGTTTCCAGGCTAAACCTCAGAGAGCTTCCCAACGCAGTTGTCCAAACTTCACCGAGCGACGTTGAACTTTCACTGAACATAGAGCATTGAACTTTGAAAGAGTTACGCCATAACAACTCGATAAAAAAAACAGAGGGATATTGATACGTGTGCGAAGCTTTTCTCTTCAGAAATAAAAGGTTTCAGTGCATTTGAGATAAAGAAATGATACCAGCAGCGTCCTTTTCAAGGGTCAAACTGTTAGACAGATGCTTCTTTGCAGATATTGATATTTTTATATATTTTTTCCCGTCAGATGCTCGGTGCATCCTCGTCCTCACGTACCTTTCCAACAAGAAGTACACATCCGTGCATATCTCTTTCCTTTATTCTACATTTCATCTGTTGACAAGATATCAGGAGCAGTATAAAGTGGACTTATCTTTTCACTGAAAATATGCAATCTTTGATGTAGAAATTTGGTGAAACAATTTCTAGCCAAGCCTTTTTTTTCCCCCACAGTGCTAGAAAACTTACCAAGGATGAGGAGAAGATACACAGTACCAGTATCTTTGACTAGAAAAGTATACGAAGATACACAGACTGATTGGCTGATACTAGACTTCGAAGAAAACGTGACCTTAGAATGACAAGTTTTCATGTGAAAAAAATGATTCTTAATTTTTCTCGCATCATGTTTTTTTCATATCCCTCTCCCCCCTAACTATAGTTTCCATTCCAAACTTGCGACCATCCTAATCACTATACAAACTGTTTTCTTTAGCTAATGAGAAGATTGCATTAATCCTATCCTTCATACAAATTGGTTGTGTACTCTCAACCGCAACTTCTGATCATCATCTAACTATGTCATTGCCCCTGGCACAGCTCCCATCATCCAAAATCATAATTGCACTATTCTTCAACATTTGTCATCATATTTTGCTTATTTTGTTGTATTTGCTAGCTCTTGCCATCTCTTAATTTTGAGCAATACGCTTGTTTGCCCCTTCCAAGTTTCTAGCCTAGCTTTGTCACTATATATATAGAGCATAAAGTCCAAAGCCAAAAAAAAGTCAATAATAAACTTTTTTGGTATAGTTTTTCATTGCTCCATACTTGTGAACAATGATGGAATTTGAGCAAGGAAGTACGAGGACCTACCCGCAAAATTTAGCTCAAAAAATCAGCGAATGATTGCTGATTTTTCACTTAATCAATGGAGTACTTTACTAAAACCTAGATAGTAGTATAGTTTCCAAAAAAAAAACAGAAAAAGACCTAGCAGATAAACTCCTTTTATCAGGGACCCACAATTATGACGTCTTTCTCTGCGCACCGTAATGGATTTCCATGTAGGAGTCCGTGTATATAATCCGCGGCTCGCAGTCATAAAAGCGAAACCAAAAATAGTGAATGATTCGGGTCGGAAAGGCACTAAATTGGGCAAAACGTACAACCACGTATCAGCTCCGTTTCGACAAGCAACCCACTCCACGCGTCCCGTTCTTCCCAACGGCGGCACGCGATTTTCCACTCCCGGCTCCCTCGCCTCGCCACCTCCCGCATCTACAAGAACGGAAGCTGCTTGCCCGCTTCCGCGCGCCGGATTCGGCAGGAAAAAAAGGGTAAAGGCAGAGTGGTTTGGAATCCAAATCCGTAGGGGCGGGCGGGCGAGCAGCGGGACGCGGAGCCCACGGCATCCCTATCTCGAGTTCTCCACTACTCCCATCTCGGCTCTCGCTCGCGTGGTTGGTTGGTTGCCCATCTCCGCTCCTCTCTTTCCTTATCGTGGCGCTATCGTACGCGCCCAGCGAGGAAAGTTACCGCTCGGTTTCGTTTCGTACGGTGCGGTTGATGGCAAGTTAAGAGGGAGGCGCGGCGAGCGAGCGAGCGAGCTTTGGGCGAGGTGGTTCTTGCGGGGAACCTACTAGAAGGGGAGTAGTGTGAAGTGTGCTTTGCGTTGCTTGTCCTGGTTGGTTGCCATCCCGCTCGCTCGCTACCGGCCACGACAGGCAAATCTTGCCCTTGGGCGCGCCGCCGCGATACGATTCGCCCTTGTTTCCTTGCGGAGATTGGACGAGGTTTGCTGCCATGGAGGCAGCAGGCGTGGCGCATTGAGGCGCGCGTGCGGGCGGCGGAGTGGAGCACATGGATCTGGAGGGCGCGGGCGGCACTGCGGCGGCGGCGGGAAGGTGAGTGAGCTTGCTCCTGGCTTGTGCAAAGATCCGAGCTTTTCTCTGTTGTTGCTGGCCCTGACTGGCTGCCTGCGCGCGCGCAGAGGCGAGGGGAGTCGTGGCGCGCGACGCTGCTGCTCGCGTACCAGAGGCTCGGGGGGGGCCTTCGCCGGCAACGACATCCAGCACTCGGCGGGCAACGAGGAGATCTACGGCGTGCTCTCCTTCGTCTTCTGGACGCTCACCCTCATCACCCTCGTCAAGTACGTGCTCATCGTGCTCCGGGCGGACGACGGCGGCGAGGGCGGCACTTTCGCGCTCTACTCCCTCATCTGCCGCCACGTCCGCGCCGGCCTCTTGCCGGGCGGCGGCACCAGGGATGAGCTCATGGAGGAAGACAAGGCCACGGGGCGTCGCGGCGAGCGGCCCGTGTCCAGGGTCAGGGCGGTACTGGAGAAATACAGAGTTTTGCAGAGGCTCTTGCTGCTGTTCGCGCTGCTTGGGACGTGTATGGTCATCGGCGATGGCGTGCTCACCCCTGCAGTCTCTGGTTTGACTGCTCTCCCATCATTTTTTTGGATGATTGGTCTCCATAGCATTGTATTTGTTTCTGATGCGAGTCATGTGTTTTGTTGCTTCTCTTGCAGTGTTCTCTGCTGTATCAGGGCTCGAGTTGTCTATGGAGAAGGAGCATCACAAATGTAGGTTAATTCCTTGCTTTAATTGCACGTATTGTTGTATGGGTAGTATAAGGCAATATTTCGTTATCTGATTGTGCCAGTTTTAGTCAACTTAAGAGGTTAAGAGTACTATGTTTATGAGATTCTTGCTGCAACTTTTTTTTTTGTGCAGATATAGAACTTCCTGTGGCTTGCGCCATCCTTGTATGCTTGTTCGCACTGCAACACTATGGTACACACAAAGTTGGGTTTCTCTTTGCGCCGATTGTCTGCATTTGGCTTATCTGCATAAGCGCGATAGGGGCCTATAATATTGCTCGTTGGAATCACCATGTGTATCGTGCACTGTCACCATATTACATGTATCAATTTCTGAAGAAAACTCAAACTGGCGGCTGGATGTCTCTGGGTGGAATCCTTCTTTGTGTAACAGGTATAAATAAGCAAGGGAGCAGCTTCCTACTGTTTGATTGCGACTTCACTTGAATTGCAATGAGAAAAGTCTGATATGTAAATTATCGAATCTTGTATCTTGTAGGTTCTGAAGCTATGTATGCCGACCTTGGACATTTCTCGCAATCATCGATTCAGGTATTGTGACCTTGGACATTTCTCATAATCAACAGATGTTCATTGTTATGTTTACATTGTCCAGTCTTAATTTTTAACCCAGCTTAATCCAATTTTGTAGTTCTGATATTTTCATATTTTTATTCTCTGAACAAACTTATATCTTGTTTATCTCAATGTTTCCTGTGAAGTAAGATTAACAAGATAGTTTATTGCTTGACACCAGTAAAAGCTCATTTCATGTCATTTACATATCTATGCCACGATCTATGATTTCTGTATAAATTTTTGAAATTTTGAACACTCTAAGAGTTATGCATATTATTCTTATTTTCCATAATTTTAAACTCTTTTTCATGCACAAGTGATTGTAGTGAGTCAGTTCCTTCTACTGAATTGCTGATCTCTTCAAATGTCAACTAATTAACTGCACCCCATGCTGTTTGAAGCTGTGTTGAGAAGTTTAGATTATTATTCTTTCCTTGAGATACTTAGTGATTATTTATTAACTGCTTAATGATATGGAGTATGCATGCACATAATATGGATGTCAAGGATATGAAATATTATTCTCTTCAAATGTCAACTAATTAACTGCATCCTGCGATGATCTTTGTATCTTGACTGTTTCACTTCCGCTCTTAAACTTAGTGCGAACTTTGGTCCTTATTCAGCTACTTGATTTCTTTTATTTCCAACAGATTGCATTCATATCCGTGGTTTATCCAGCCCTTGTACTGGCTTATATGGGGCAAGCTGCCTTTATTTCACAACATCACAACTTTGAGAGTAGCTATCAGATTGGATTCTACGTGTCAGTACCAGGTACTTTCTTTCATCGATCTCTCCTTGTAAATATTGTTAGTAAAATAATTAGTAAGTATGACACTCGAAAAAGATCTGCATGTTTCCAAGTGTTGACATATGCAACTCTGTCTTTCTAGAAACACTCAGATGGCCTGTTCTGGTGATTGCGATACTAGCAGCTGTGGTTGGGAGTCAAGCAATTATTACTGGGACCTTTTCAATTATCAAGCAGTGTTCTTCATTAAGTTGTTTCCCTGGTGTGAAGATTGTGCACACATCCTCCACAGTGCACGGACAGATATACATACCAGAAGTCAATTGGTTGCTGATGATACTCTGCCTTGCTGTTACTATTGGCTTCAGAGACACAAAGCACTTGGCGAACGCACAAGGTATGAAATACCGCATTCATATAGATCTTTCCTAACTAACAATCATAACTATTTGCAGTACTTCTTTCATACTTGCGAATCTCACATCTAATTGTTATGGTTTTACCCCAACTTCTTAATACAGGGTTGGCAGTTATAACCGTTATGCTTGTCACCACTTGCTTAATGTCGCTGGTTATTGTGCTTTGCTGGAACAAGAGTATCTTCCTTGCCTTTGGTTTCCTGATTTTCTTTGGCACAATCGAAGTACTCTACTTCTCAGCCTCACTTGTCAAGTTTCACGAAGGTGCTTGGGTCCCTATTACCCTTTCCTTCATATTTATGGTGGTCATGTGTGTGTGGCACTATGGCACTATAAAGAAGTACGAGTTCGATGTGCAAAACAAGGTTTCAGTAAACTGGCTCTTAAACCTTGGTCCTTCATTGGGCATCGTCCGCGTTCGGGGCATTGGGCTGATACATACAGAACTCATGTCTGGAATTCCAGCCATTTTCTCCCATTTTGTCACCAATCTGCCTGCTTTTCACCAGGTACCTTATCACACGCTCCCTATTTAGAGTGCATCATTACATACTCATGAACATATCTGGCAACTACGCTTTACAGTTTGTCTAAATGCATCACTTAGAAATCGAAGTCACATCACTGCACCAGTCAATTTGTGGAACTAATTGTAGAATCCTCACATATTGTCGTTTTTAATCAGGTACTGGTCTTCCTTTGTGTTAAATCAGTTCCAGTGCCACATGTCCAACCTGAAGAGCGTTTTTTGGTGGGTCGCATTGGTCCTAAAGAGTACAGACTATACAGGGTCATTGTTAGATATGGGTACCGAGATGTGCAGAAGGATGACCTAGAGTTTGAGAAGGAGCTAGTCAGCAGCATTGCAGAGTTCATCCGCAGTAGCGGAGAATACGACAAGAATGGCTTTGTGGAGGACACAGAGAAGTCCCGTGAGAAACTATCTCCCATCAGTACCGGGATTCCGTTTTGGGAAGAGGATGGGGAACTTGATGTACCACGATCGCCTCATAAACGGGTAGACCCATACAATGTAGCACCAAAGCAAAAGAAAACGAGGTTTGTGATACCAAAGAGTGCCCAGGTGGACATTGAGGTGCGCCGCGAGCTGCAGGAGCTCATGGATGCGAGGGAGGCCGGCATGTCCTTCATCCTGGGGCACTCATACATGAAGGCAAAGAGTGGGTCGAGTTTCATAAAGCGACTCGCAATAAACTTCTGCTACGAGTTCTTGAGAAAGAACAGCCGCGGCCCTGCATACGCTGCTAACATACCTCATGCCTCCACCCTGGAGGTGGGAATGGTCTACCAGGTCTGATAGCAGCTGTATAAAGGTAGATGAGATGATGTTTCTCCATCTGTATATACTCCCTTGTTGCCGATACCGTTAACACAATGACAGAAGTAGAGACCCTGGAGCACAGCACGGGCTAACAAACAGCTGCAGATCTTTGGAGAGCCCAACCGGAAGTGTGCATTTTTGTCTGTGAAGCCTTTTGTTGTGCCTGGTCTATGTTTTGTTTTGTTTTCTGATACGTTTTCTGTTATTGTTCGGGGTACTTATGAAGCTGTAATTGTGAGTCTGCAAGGGTGACTAGCAAATAGCATTTTCTTTTTATGTTCAGCAAGCTTTTGTATTTTGTTGCGTCTGTGGTGCAGACTGTACAGACAGCATCACACTGACTCAACAATCAGATTTAGCGTCAGGCAAAGCTATATGCTTCTTGGGCCTAGCTTGTTTTGGGCCAATGGACTTCTGTGAAGAATGGGGCAGACAAAAAGGTCCAGTAATCTTTGTTTCTGGGGCGCGCTGGCGCCATCAACAAACTGTACGCGAATCACGCGGCAATCATCACCAGGGCACAAAATACTCGCCTCTGCAGAGTGGTCTCGTCTCTGTGCGTCTCACGTTTAGCAGCCTTTTATGCTCATTTGGGCCCCGGATCCAGCACCTCTTGTTTCCCTCGCGCACATCCCCTTTCTTCGTCATCACGAAGTGAGAACTCAAAGCTAGCTTGATGATCGATAATGCTCAGTTTCTGGGATAACCCTCCAGGAATTTCTTTTTGAAATCTGACGGATTTGTCAAGACGAGTCCAGTTCGCATGAAATTCACCGCGTTCAAGACGAAACCCTCGTGTCACCTTGCAAGCATCAGTTTTATCAGGCTTTCTCAGTGCGGATGAGCTGGAAATGCTCGAGCGTGGACTGTCCTGCACCTTCCTATCCTCTTTTCTGCATCTTCCTATGGAAATCCGCACCTGGCTGGTTAGATCCGCATCTGAATGAACAACAGCAACCCGTGCACAACGGCTGCCGGGCTACGGTAACAAACTAACAACACGGTAATTTTCGCTTTGTCGTGTCCATGATTCAATGATTCCAATCTTGATTGTTAATCGAGTGATCCAACTGAATCGGCTCTTTGAATGCCTCGGTGACCGACAATCCTTTTCCGTCGGCAGATTTTTCTGTCGCAACGTATGAAGTAATAGTAGAAGCGCACGAGGAAAAGAGTGAGTGGTCTTTTGACCTTTAGCTTAACCCTTTGGAAGCTTTCCAGGCTCGGCACTTTCGTCGCTACGGCAACGACACAGGGGGAGAAAAAGGTGGCGGACCAGACAGACATCTTCCGCCACGCCGGAACAAGAGCACCTCACATGGCGCCCGCCCGTGGATGGATCGGAGGGAGGAGGTGGGCGCGAACGCGCGCGTGCGCTCCGCGTTGCGTCCGAAAGGACGGGCAAGTGCCATGAAAAGCAAAGCGGAGATACTTTAATTTGCTCGTCGTGCTCCTCTCGCCATCGCACGGAGAGAGGAGTGAAGCAGCCAGCCAGCGATGCATTGCGTAATAACTTCGTATAGCANNCTGGCGCCATCAACAAACTGTACGCGAATCACGCGGCAATCATCACCAGGGCACAAAATACTCGCCTCTGCAGAGTGGTCTCGTCTCTGTGCGTCTCACGTTTAGCAGCCTTTTATGCTCATTTGGGCCCCGGATCCAGCACCTCTTGTTTCCCTCGCGCACATCCCCTTTCTTCGTCATCACGAAGTGAGAACTCAAAGCTAGCTTGATGATCGATAATGCTCAGTTTCTGGGATAACCCTCCAGGAATTTCTTTTTGAAATCTGACGGATTTGTCAAGACGAGTCCAGTTCGCATGAAATTCACCGCGTTCAAGACGAAACCCTCGTGTCACCTTGCAAGCATCAGTTTTATCAGGCTTTCTCAGTGCGGATGAGCTGGAAATGCTCGAGCGTGGACTGTCCTGCACCTTCCTATCCTCTTTTCTGCATCTTCCTATGGAAATCCGCACCTGGCTGGTTAGATCCGCATCTGAATGAACAACAGCAACCCGTGCACAACGGCTGCCGGGCTACGGTAACAAACTAACAACACGGTAATTTTCGCTTTGTCGTGTCCATGATTCAATGATTCCAATCTTGATTGTTAATCGAGTGATCCAACTGAATCGGCTCTTTGAATGCCTCGGTGACCGACAATCCTTTTCCGTCGGCAGATTTTTCTGTCGCAACGTATGAAGTAATAGTAGAAGCGCACGAGGAAAAGAGTGAGTGGTCTTTTGACCTTTAGCTTAACCCTTTGGAAGCTTTCCAGGCTCGGCACTTTCGTCGCTACGGCAACGACACAGGGGGAGAAAAAGGTGGCGGACCAGACAGACATCTTCCGCCACGCCGGAACAAGAGCACCTCACATGGCGCCCGCCCGTGGATGGATCGGAGGGAGGAGGTGGGCGCGAACGCGCGCGTGCGCTCCGCGTTGCGTCCGAAAGGACGGGCAAGTGCCATGAAAAGCAAAGCGGAGATACTTTAATTTGCTCGTCGTGCTCCTCTCGCCATCGCACGGAGAGAGGAGTGAAGCAGCCAGCCAGCGATGCATTGCATGGTCCGCCATGACGAGAGAGATCCGACGACGAGACCTCCCTCGTCGTCATGGGGCACGTACCAGTGTGCATGTAAGCTCCGATTCCCGCTCGTGTGCTCGTCCCACGGCTCTGCTCTCGTGCGTGGCGCGCCAAGTAGTACATCTAGAACGTTCAGCGAAGATCGAATCTCTATGTTTTTCAGTGGAACACGCCCATTAGTAACTTCTCAGTAGTACAAACACGAGGACGAGGTGACATTTCTTTTTCGGTTTTGTACGATAATACCTTTGGTCATAGGGACATGCTCGGAAGCAGAAACCACTGCGGGCGCATTGGAGCGCGTGAACTGGTTTGCAAAAGATTAGGCACACGCATGGAACGTCCAAGATTTCTCGCTGCTTTTCCTGCTCGTACTCGCTGTAACGTCCCCGGAAAACACTGCCCGGCAAAGCTAGGTGGTACGCAGCAGAACTGGAAAGTTGACGCTGGGAAAGGTGTTTGAAGTTTAAAAAATTCTTAGTAGAAGTTTAAACGAAAGCTCTAAGCATTCATCCCGGACAGCCCTGTGTTGCAAGCTCCGTGCCTGTTTGCCGATTCATAGACGAGTCGCAATGTGCATCTGCTCGCTCCTGTGCTTTTTTTGAGGGACGCTCCTGTGAGTCTGTGACAAGTAGTGGCGCAGCGTGTCTAGCTGGGTCGAGGGAAATGTCCACGCCCAAGTGTAAATTCCAGTTCCTCCATTGTTAACGGGCTAGTAATAACATGGTAACGGAGCTTTCCAACATCGTACCCTCCTTAAAATATGTGCTGAACAGGTGAGTAAAAAGTGAACTACTCGTACTCATTCCCCCCCCCCCCCCCCCCCCCCCGCAGGTG
>LAPY01001597.1:87628-103081 GCA_000970635.1 Eragrostis tef
ATTTGGTTTTCTGACGGACCGGGGCGCGTGCGTGGCACGTGACGTGTTTGCCGAGAGCCTCTCCACCTGGCTCTCGGCAAAAATTTTTTGTTACTGGGTGTTTTATTTTTGCCGTCGGCCTGCTGGGCTACTCTCGGCAAAATATCCAACCTGTTCGACTCGGCTGATTTGGCTGGGGCTGGGGCTGGTTCCTCTCACAAGCTACAGTAACTCATCCAGATGCTACAGTACTCAAAGAGAGAAATCAGCCCCAGTCTCAGCCGAACAGGGCCATTAATGGGCCGAGCGCCCATACTCGTGGCTCTCGGCAAAACTTCTTTGTACCGGGTGCCTTTTGTTTGTCGAGCGCCTTTGCTCTTACGCTCGGCAAAGTTGCTGTTTGCCGAGCGCCCGATGAATAGCGCTTGGCAAACTACTTAACTCTCGGCATACAGCCGCTTTACCGTAGTGACGCCCGGCGACATGGCATCGGGTCGGCGCGCGCCAAGGTCAGGCCCCTCACTATCCAGCTCGGAAAGATCGGCGAGCACGTCGGTGACAGGGAGCACGTCACGCTGCTCGTGAGCAACTTCTCCGGCGAGCTCCTCCGTGTGTACTTCTCGCAGCACAGCGCGGGCGCCTGGGTGGACGTGTCGCAGCTCGAGTACAGCGAAGACGGCGGCAGGCTGGTGGCGTACACGTCGCTGCACAGGCGCACGTTCTACTGGCGGGCCGGCATGTCAGGTATACGAAGAGTTTGATTTGGCTATTCTGTTGGAGTGTATCAAAGTATAGAGAAGGAATTTGGCTAAATAAATAGCTAAATGGGAATATCGAAAACGAAATTTAACTAGGCTTTTGGAGTTGCTTTGAAGATTTAACTTGTTCAGACGAGTTTGGACAATGGAGCTCGCTTACACCGTTTTTTTCTTTGGTCACTGAGTTTATACCCTGAATTAACTTTTATCATGTTATTCAAGTTTGATATACTTACAAGATCAATCGCAAAAAAAAAAGATACACTTACAAGAACTCGTACATTTTAAAATTTTTCATACGTTACTGAATTTGTTTTGAGAGTTACGTGACTGAAATTTGAAGACATGGGAATGTAGCAAGTAATAACGACAACAATAAAAACGAAAATTAGAAAAACAGAACCGGGCCGCGGAACGAGCAGAATTTGTGCGGCCCACCCAAAACGGGCATCATACATTTCCGGCGGAACGGGAAAGCCCTTTCATCCGTTTCATCCGTTGCGCTCCTCCTCTCCTCCCAAGGTATACGAATCGCAAGATGGAGGTCAGGGAAAAAGGTGCGCGTCACACCTGATACCGCTACCGGAACAGTGGAGGATTTGCGCCTTTGGCTGGCTCGCCAATGGCAAGCTTTACATGTACCGCAGGGTCGGCTACATCCTTGGTTTAGATTTGGCATCGAGAAGCTTCTTCCAGATCCAGCTTCCAGAAGGAGTGGAGTATGAGTCCGATGTGAACTTGGTCATGTCACGTGCTGAGGGTTGTGGATTTTATCTGATTTGTGCCAAAGATATTGAGATTCTTGTCTGGCGCCATAGTACAGGCTGCAGCACTGGCAATTGGGAGCTGGTTGATTCAATTTGTCTGATTAAGGTGCTTGGCGACCTTCTGGATCCCCTCTTCTGGCTATCAGCACAAGATCCTATTGTTCGAGTGTCTGCAGTTGGCGACAATGCCGATTTTGTGTTCTTTCAGATTAAATACGAGATCTTCTACATGCATATTAGGAGCAGAGCAGTGGGGAAGGTGCATGACCTGCAGTCGTCTAATTGACTTTGATATCCATCCCTTCGTCATGGTTTGGCCCCCGACATTCCCAGCATTGAGTTGAATGATGAGCATGATCTGGCTGAGTGATGATTCCTCTCTAGTTATCTGCATTATTTATTTCAATTATGGGCACAATGTACACTTTGATTTGTCTTCAGTCTAGGTAAGATTGGGATGTCCCTGTGACTTATTATGATAAGCCACATGATGGTGATAGAATTTTGCGGAAGTATCAGATTCATGTGTCGGGCCACAGCATTAAAATGGTAGTAGCAGTTTCCATCTGTTTATAGCTTCTGGCTTGTTCTGTAAACTCTGTTCGTGGATTTGTTATTGTGCGAAGGATTTTCAAATCATGCCACTTCGTTTTTCATTTTAGTATACATAAATCATGTCACTCTGTTCATGGATTTGTTATTGTGTCTCTAGCTTGCACCGTAAACTCAATTCTTTTTATCACTACTCACTAGTAGGCAGGCATATGTACATATGTTATTCCCCTAGTTCACTTCAATATAGCTAGTGTGACTTTGTATATCACTGTAAATGTCAAAGGTTGAAATGAATGTTCCTTGTAGGATACATATATGGTGTGGCAAAAGAGAAGCAACTTTGTCCAGGCCCAAGCTTCATTGTCTTTTTATTATACTCATCGTCATGATGTTTTCTTTTGAGCACCTGGAATGATTCTTCTGGGTCAAATTAGACTTGTCAGATAATGGCAAAACTAACAGTGAAAATTGTCAGATTTCCAAATTTTCTCTGCCAGTAAAGTATGTAGATATTAAACATTGGGCAAATGGAATATGTTTGGAAGAGCAGTTCGGATCAACAGTATAATTGCATTTGCACCCTTTGTTGAATTATGTAAGCACACTTGAACGGACTACTATACAGTCAGAAATGCACGATTCAGATGTACCTACTTGGAGGCTCGGGCATTGAGCACTACTTGGTGGTCATAGCTTATGGTTATTTTGACCTTGTATGGTGACTCCGTGAATGATTAGCTTAGACCTGAATTTAGGGCAATGAGCTCTCTGCCTTTGAAATTCCCTTGCATGCCAATGGAAAAAGTTCTGATACGTCATATGATGTCGGTGTATATGACACATGAGTCCACCAGAGTCACAAAGGTTTCAGAGCCAATCGGTTGTTTTGCTCACACCTGTATTGTTCGGAGCTTGAACTGACCTGAAATGCTTCTGAAGTTTAGTTTTCAAGTTGCGGATCACCTGGTGATGCGGTTGTCTCTGCATTTTCCTTACCTGCAATGCTGATCTTTCTTGCGAAACATGAGATGACAATATCCATTGGGCAGCCCATGCGATTATTATCGCGTGTTATTTTGTTATTTTATTTACAAGAAAGAGCTGTTTTAGCAGATGAACTTATAGAAATTTGGTTCGAGTTTAAATTAATAATATCCGTTCGGATCCAAATTCTCCCTTGCAAACTCACCAACTTCATCATTAAGGCACACGGTACAAACTGACTATCTTCGTCCAAAAGCATATTCACACCAGACATATCATTAAGCTTTCGTTTGCAACAGTATAAATCTTATGCTTTCATCCACCAAGTAAATTTTGAAAGTACGTTCTGATGAAATATCAAAGACAATGGGAATATACCTTGCAAAAAATCTGCTCAAATTATAGTCGAACAAGGCTTCTGAAAACAGCATACTAATAGAAAATATCAAATGCAAGGTAATTCACTACATGTATTTGCAATATTATTCCTTTCTGCACAAAGGAGTAGAACAATACAGCATCAATTCTGGAGAGGATGTCAAGAAGCAAAGACAGTACCAAAGCAATACAAAATTTTACAAACTTAACAGAAACAACAATGTTTCTGAATAACCAAAATGCCTCCCGTAAATTCTAACATGTTGCAGCCATGAAAAGTTTCAAATATTCTGGCCAGCAGAACTACACAAAAAAGTAACTACTCACTTAAATATATCACCTTGAAGAACAATTAAACGGTGTCTTCAAGTAACAGCCACAAAGTGCTCAGATTGCCTCCAACAATTAATACCAAGAGAAAAAAGAACATTTCCATCAATCGAATTCAGCTGACTACATGATACATGCAAAACAACTGGCACCCCTACAAACATAATCAAGACGAACATGTTTAAGAGTGATACTAAGTTTGAAGTACTGTATCAACAAGTTTGTTCCAGTCATCGTGATCTTGTTTCTTGATATTCATACTACTAACCACAAATTTGACCTTCTCTTCTTTAAGGCATAACAAATCTCTTTAAATCGCCATTTTACCAAGTGTAGAGAGTGCCAAAACAGAAATTTGTTGCTTCCGCTTATTTCTCCTATCTCAGGTTCAGCCAGAATCTGATGTCTTGACCCATGAGAACTAGCTGCTGACAGGCACTGTGCGCTGAGCAAAACTGAGCAACTGCTTGCGCTGATCCTCATTGGTATGGGGGAGACTGGCACGCAGAAGTTCTACCGGCATTTCCCTGCTTATAGCTGCTGCTGCAGCAGGCTGCAATTGCGCAGTATGAACCACAATATCAAATTTACTCATACAGTACTGTGTAAGAAGCCCAAAGAAGGCGTCAAATGATGCCTGCCACAGAGCTCGGTTCTGCATACTGTACGTAGAAGCAACATGCTGATTAGTGAGCAGCTCCGTTGCTCTGTCAAGTACAGATTTTATGATTACAGAAGCCCAATCACCAGCAGGTGATCCAAGGGGCCGAAGAGGTGGTTGCAATGACGAACATACAATAGCTGCAAGGCAAGCACTGAGATCGCTCAATTCCATCCGACGAACACATGCAGATGTAGCACTTGCAAGCTTGGTTATTGTCTCAGCTGCACTGATATCCGAGGGCATAATACCGAAAATAAATCTCAGATGCCCGAATACTGCCATGCAAGCTATCCTTGCAAGCTCACTACCTGAAGTGACAAGTTCAAGGTAACGGGAGAGAAGTTTCCGACCCTTTGGTAGAGTGACTATGCGGAGAAACACAAGATCGTCATTTGAAGACAGAGGTGCATTCTTATTAGGTGCAAGTGGATCAACTAATTGCAGTGATTCTGCCAGCTTCTCAAGGAGAGCCTGTCTTCTGTTCCGGAGTTGCAAACCACCGTCTTGCTGTTGGTTAAATTGTAGCAAGCGATCAATATCATCTACATCAAGTAGTAGGCAAAGTCCATCTTCAATTGTGATCCTAGCAGCCAGCATAGGTTCTTGATCAAGAGGTTTTGATGCAGATTTTTCAATGTTATCACTTGGTGCAGAGGCTGGTTCAACATCAAGAAGTGGGCGAGGCCTGCGAATCGAAGAAAATGGAAGCCTACCAAGAGCATCAACCTGGAGATAGGCATGTGGCTCATCCCTACTGCGTGTACGGGAAGATGGATCTCTAATCAAGGTTGGACAGAAGTGGCGCTTTAGTTGTGCACCTGCTGATTTTTTAGCCAAACAAGCTTGATGGTAGTAATCATCAATATATGGATCATTGATATGAGTGGCAGCTTGCTGCATCCGTGCAATGTTCTCAATTTCTTCAGTGGACATGTACTTGGACCTGAATCGTGGCCACCCATTATCCATCCTCATATGCTCATAACCTTGTTGAGGATATCGTTGCCCCTGCCTTCCATGGTGCAGCATTGATCTTGCCCTTGGATCACTCAAGTCAGGCATAGAGAAATTCGCATCGAATCTACTCGTCACTTGTGATGGAGGATGCTGAGGGCCAAACATTTGCATGCTTTGTGGCGGGGAGTGCTGGGGACCAAGCATCTGTGCATGTAACTGTGAGAAATGTGGTGGAGACTGTTGAATTGGTAGCATCCCATGTTGGCGAGGTGGTGGCATTTGAGGTGGCATTGGTCCATTTGGACGGTGCATTTGATGCTGCATACCTGGCATAAGCCTGGGACCATTACCCCGCATTGGTCCACTATTCAAGACATGATTTTGTGAAACATTTTGAGTTGCCAGGCCCATCGAACCCATATGAGCCAGATCCCTACCAAATCGGGGTCCTGGAGGTGTACTTCCATGAGGGAACTGGGGAAGAGGTAGATCATTTTGTGCAGATATAGGCATCTGGAATGCAGTGGGAGGGGATGGCATGCTCATATGGTGTGGCTGACCAGGTGAAGAATGAGATGCTGCACCTGATGAAGGATACGAAATGAATGATTTATTAGGAACAGGAATTGGTTCAGTGTTACTGTACTGAGGCTCTTGCTGAGGGTATGATGATGTTCTCTGCAATGGAGATGGCTTCGCTCCAATAGTAGGTTCACTATGATTGTACTGAGCATCTTGATGTGGAGATGAGGATGTCCTGTACAGTCTGGAATCAATGAAGTTAGCTGACTGCGGCGGTTGAGACCACCAATTCTTCTTATCGAGCCCTTGTTCAGTGTCCGGTACAGGTTGTGTAGGCCAATATGAAGATTCAGACTCTTGTGGCCAGTCTGCATTGGAACCTACATACAATAGAATAAACATCAAATCGCTAATTAGAGAAACAGAGCAAAACAAAGAGTCAAACATAGCAATACCTAGAAACAGAAAAGAGAGCAAATCAAAGATTTGAATAATGAAGATAACAAATATCATATATTCATCCCATTGGTCATACATGACAAGGCTACTTGAAGCACCCCTCCATTTCTGTTTTGAGAGATGCATTTTTGTTGGGAATTAAGGTATGAAACAAAAACCAAGAGAGTGGTCTGTAGTGTTATTGTCTTGGGAACATGAGAGGACATAGTTGTGTGGTGGTTTACTTACATAAATTTAGGAACTCATCCCTACTGCGTGTACGGGAAGATGGATCTCTAATCAAGGTTGGACAGAAGTGGCGCTTTAGTTGTGCACCTGCTGATTTTTTAGCCAAACAAGCTTGATGGTAGTAATCATCAATATATGGATCATTGATATGAGTGGCAGCTTGCTGCATCCGTGCAATGTTCTCAATTTCTTCAGTGGACATGTACTTGGACCTGAATCGTGGCCACCCATTATCCATCCTCATATGCTCATAACCTTGTTGAGGATATCGTTGCCCCTGCCTTCCATGGTGCAGCATTGATCTTGCCCTTGGATCACTCAAGTCAGGCATAGAGAAATTCGCATCGAATCTACTCGTCACTTGTGATGGAGGATGCTGAGGGCCAAACATTTGCATGCTTTGTGGCGGGGAGTGCTGGGGACCAAGCATCTGTGCATGTAACTGTGAGAAATGTGGTGGAGACTGTTGAATTGGTAGCATCCCATGTTGGCGAGGTGGTGGCATTTGAGGTGGCATTGGTCCATTTGGACGGTGCATTTGATGCTGCATACCTGGCATAAGCCTGGGACCATTACCCCGCATTGGTCCACTATTCAAGACATGATTTTGTGAAACATTTTGAGTTGCCAGGCCCATCGAACCCATATGAGCCAGATCCCTACCAAATCGGGGTCCTGGAGGTGTACTTCCATGAGGGAACTGGGGAAGAGGTAGATCATTTTGTGCAGATATAGGCATCTGGAATGCAGTGGGAGGGGATGGCATGCTCATATGGTGTGGCTGACCAGGTGAAGAATGAGATGCTGCACCTGATGAAGGATACGAAATGAATGATTTATTAGGAACAGGAATTGGTTCAGTGTTACTGTACTGAGGCTCTTGCTGAGGGTATGATGATGTTCTCTGCAATGGAGATGGCTTCGCTCCAATAGTAGGTTCACTATGATTGTACTGAGCATCTTGATGTGGAGATGAGGATGTCCTGTACAGTCTGGAATCAATGAAGTTAGCTGACTGCGGCGGTTGAGACCACCAATTCTTCTTATCGAGCCCTTGTTCAGTGTCCGGTACAGGTTGTGTAGGCCAATATGAAGATTCAGACTCTTGTGGCCAGTCTGCATTGGAACCTACATACAATAGAATAAACATCAAATCGCTAATTAGAGAAACAGAGCAAAACAAAGAGTCAAACATAGCAATACCTAGAAACAGAAAAGAGAGCAAATCAAAGATTTGAATAATGAAGATAACAAATATCATATATTCATCCCATTGGTCATACATGACAAGGCTACTTGAAGCACCCCTCCATTTCTGTTTTGAGAGATGCATTTTTGTTGGGAATTAAGGTATGAAACAAAAACCAAGAGAGTGGTCTGTAGTGTTATTGTCTTGGGAACATGAGAGGACATAGTTGTGTGGTGGTTTACTTGCATAAATTTAGGAAAGAATATTGAGGACAAAAGTGCAAAGATATAAAATCTAAATGAAATTACATGCATGCCTTAGAGTTTGGAGAAATGTAACTAAACTACATGGCTTAAGTTTTAAAAGGAGCATATCAAATAGTAATGGCTGCTATAGAAAAGCAAGGAATACACATAATTGTACTAAGTACGTGATGTTGTACAGTCCTGTGAATTATGTTTTATATTTCAACAAGCTCCTTACACAATACACATCCATTATTCAAACACATTTATCATGTAATGAAAGTGGACAGTGAAGCATGTGTACTCAAGAATCATATCAGCAACAACTCCAGAATATAAAGGTAAGTAACATGGGTAGCTACTTACTTTGTCTAGAAACAGATCCCCTGTGACTAACTATCCCCGGCTGCTTTGGTTCATTAACAATTCTGGTCAGCTGAAAGTTAAGATAGTTGCAAAAAATAAGCCAACCTTAACCATCAACAAAGAGCAAATACAACAAGACAAAATGCAAATAAGACACATAGCCTTTTGAGGTAAATGTAAAAACAAATTTTGCAACTCATGTGATCGAATGCGATAATAATTTATGTTCTACGATCCTTTTCAAAGGACTCAAGAGCATGTTCTATCAAATCAATCCCAAAATCATGTATCTGCATATTGGAACATAGCTCCAAAGGGTCAGGTTTCAAATAAAGCAGACCTTGTTGAATGTTCCAGCCAGATCATCAACATCAGTAAACGAACCCAAACCTTCATCCTGCAAAAGAAAGTTGATCAGTAAACTCCACAGCACCCTGACATCTAATGTCTATACGTGTTTAGATGCCCGTCTAAACCCATTTAGGAAAACGTGGGTTTCTAGGTGCTGTAAGGCAAAAGAATATGCTGCTGGCTCATGGCTGGATCCTTAGTGAAGGAATATTAAGGTTTCACAGTTAATGAACAAAAGCAGAACAATAAAGCCACATCAAGTATTAAATAAATAAGATAAAGGTATGCGTTGTTAAGTGTACAAACTGAAATAAGCAATGCATTCAACAATCATGTTTTTCTATATTTTTCCGTCACATGATTGCTCCCACAAAAAATAAAATTGAATATGTTCAAGGCTTTCTAGGCTCTAGCAAAGAGGACATTTTCAGATTCGGAAAAGAAAACAATGCCAGCTTTTTAGGAATACATAACATATTTGACCATTTGGCTACATGAGTTTCCCTGAAAACAAATTCAGCTGCATCCTCTACCAGGCACCGCATGACATCAAACAAAATGGAAAGGAAAAGAACAGAAGCAAGATTAATTTCAATGAGAACTGCCCCTCAAATCCTGAAGCTCAAAACTTTCTAACATAAAAGGAAGCTTTGTAGCAATGTCCAACATTTATCCGGCTTATAAAGTAACCAATATGGTGCTTATTCATTGCAGCATTGTCAGGGTGTGCTGGTGGTGGTGGTTTAGGAGGGGGGGGCATTCATCACTTTTTTTCCTTTTTTTTTTTGATATGGTTCACTCATCACTTTGAACGCACATGAGATTTGTTAAACATAGAGATGTATCATCTATGCTACCTCTAACAGATTATCCCCTCCATAAGGAGGGTACTCCTCATCGCCTGTCCTAGTAAATGCATCACCACCACCATCATCGTCATCCAATCCACCTAGCTCAACCTCCTCGACCACATTGTTGCCAAAGAATGCATATTGTGATGCGTCAAATTTATCGCCTGCATCGAGATATCAAAGAATCCAGCAATCACTATTAGATGCTACAGCATAAAAATCAAAAGAAAACACTAGATAGAGCAACCTAATGAATATAGTTACTAATTAAAACAGCTAAAAATGAGTCCACCATCGAATGTTAGTCATAGAGGGTGCACAGATGGGAAATCATCAAAAGGTCTTAAACCATTGTTTAAAAAAATTAAGAATGGTATTAGTGCTAAAAAACGAATACTACAGGCCATACCCCACACAAAATGCAATCTTGCAAGTAAAAGCACAATTAGTTAGGTCAAAGAAGCTTGACCTACAGATTTAGGAGTACTAGGGTGATTCCAAACTACAGCAGACCACAATTGATTCTACAATAGAATAATAAGCTCATCAACAGTATAATCCAATCAATGCTTCAGACTCCAACCACCGTGACAAACATGGAAACACCGCAGTTCTTTCAAAAATTACTAGCTTTATTGGCTCGTTCAGACGTTCACTGACCTAGAGAACTAATTCTAATCAAAGGCGGCGAGCGTTGTCAGGTTAATTCACCACTCAGACCAAATTATTTAATCAATGAAAATCCATTGTATTATTGTAGATCTGATTCATTACGAAATCACCATGTATTGCTACTACAACGAATCTGAAAAACACACGAAAACTCAAAAGGGAGGAAACATGGTTCGCCAGAAGTCCAGAGCAACCTCGCTATCACGACAACCTATTCACACGAACGACAATAATGTACTCTAACGGGAATCTCGATAAACTATGGGAAAGAAATCGATTTAGTACCTGATTCCATGGCACCCCCCAAAAAAAATCTGGAAAACAGGCTGCTACGAGCAGAACATCCCCACCAAGATCTCCAAGAACCGAATCCACCAGCGGCCGGATTGGATTAGCACCGGGCCGCAAACAAATCCGCAGCTGCCTGCACGTAGAACAAGAAAGACATGGATCTGACTTGGTGGCTCGCAGCAACGAGAAGGCCCGAATGAAACTCCTCCGAGAAAGCTTCCTTACCACCAAGAGAAACCGAGCTGGATGGATCTCTGGCCCGCTTCACGCCAATTCAGGAGACGGGAAGGTGGAGAGCTAGTACGGCGAGAGAAGAATTGGAGGTGCCGCGCTTATGCGGGCTGGGTACGGGAGGCTCCTACGGTGGCGGGAGCCGGTGGCGGCGGCGGCGAAGAGAGGGGTCGGGGGCTCGAGGCAACGGAGAGGTGCCCTAGAGGTGGAAGGGAAGAAGCCTTTTTCTGTTTATTTTTATTTGTTTAATTTTTCTGACAAAGCACCGGCCCTAGGATAGGGGTATTATCTCTGGATTTTCTTTTCCCCAACAGAACAGTACTATTGTTTTCAAAACTTAAAAAAATTTGTTTAGTTTTTCTGACAAAGCACCGGCCCTAGGATAGGGGCCATTATCTCTGGATTTTCTTTTCCCCGATGGAACAGTAGCAATATTTTCATAGAAGAGTTCGCTGAATAGCCTAGTAGCAGTACCCAAACGAGAAACCATGTCTACGGCATTTTTTATTTGCCACATCATCATCCACACACATTATATTTACGTACGTCACTCTAATGTTACTAGTAGCATTTACATGCCTTTTCTTTTTGTTAACCGCATCACTCTCCAGGCAAATCAGGAGTACTTAAGAAGTTAAGAAATCCGTTCCTATTTTCTTCTTCGCTCAAAATATAATCCCCCAAATGTGAAAATTAAAAAATGAGCATTTTATACAAAAAAAAGTGTGTGTTAAATCTATCAGCAAAAGGGATCAAACAATAGTTTAACATAGCATACAAAAGTTTTTTTTCCTTAAGTTTGATCTAAAAAAAGAACAGGGTGGATTGGCTCTGATCCATACCATCTAAGTGCTTGCTTCGTAAAGGAGGAATTACAGAGAAAAAATTATCTCCAAGCATTTGAGAGCAACTATCCCTTAAGAGAATAAAAATAATAATTGATAAAAGTGAGAAAAAAAAAACATGTTTTCGGGAGAGGGGGGTGACATGAATTTTTAACTTGTTATTATACCATAGTAATAGGTATCCTATATATATATATGGAATGGATGACATGGAGTTTAGGTTTGATGAGTACATAAATATAATTTGTAACCTATTTGCTAAGTCTGATTGCAATAACATGAAAATATAGTTTTGTGTTAATATTAAAAAGTGCAATAGGTGTTCGTATTTCGATGAACTTTGTCAAAAAGTATAATATTGGTAACAATGATTCAAGCATGAAAAAAATAAACTAGTACTCTTTGCACATTTCTAGTAGAAGGCAATCAATATTCTATTCAATCCAAATTCATATAATAAAACAACTGAGACATTTTAAGATAAAAATAGAGCAAAAGTATCTAAAAAGTGGATAAGGGGAATGGACCCCAAAGGCCCAAAAACTGTTGACAGCAAAAATTAGCAAAGTAGATCATACCAATAAACAAACATAGCATAATTTTATTGTTATTGTTATCAGTTACAACAGTACTATGTTCTCCTGGTAATGTCTCTTTCTTATTAGCTATTAAACCAAGGGCAATACAAGAGGGATAAGAATGAAAGGCAAGAAAGAGACATTACTAGTAACCTCTTTCTTACTGCAGGGTGAGGAAGAAAACAAATCAAGCTGGTCCAAGCAAGCATGAACAACTAAAATAGTTTCAAGGGACCTGGGAAAGTGAACATCACCAAACTAGAACAAGTGGGAACTCCCTGATGTCATTCTAATTATTGTTGCCTCCTTTTCAGTTGTCACCACACATTGTGGATGAGGGAGTTTTGGAGCTACTTGTGCTGCACTATATAACACATTTATTAAAGGGAAAGGAAGTAAGCATAAAAATGTTATCTTTTTTACGATTACACAGTATAATTTGGACACTCACAACGCACGCATACTCTACCTCTATGAGCATCTTTAAATATTAAGTCGTCAAATTATTGAAATAGATAAAGTCACCACTATAGCGCATCGTTGTTGACGGAAACGTTACTTACCACTGAAACCGCCGAAGCAAAAGAATGTCTTTTCTTACTTGTGTTCGTATATGTTGACACTTTCTAGACACAATTCAACTACATAATATGTCAAAATTGCCTGGCATATCGGTCAGTAAAAATGGGATCCACTCTTATGAATCAAGAGCATATCAACATTTTGCTTTGGTGTTTTTTTTTCCTCTATACGAAATTCTATGAATATTTCTTGGAGTCGACGAAGAGGTTACTAATTCAACTGAACATTGTTGCTCGCTAGTATATCAGAGGTCATTTCACGAAAGCCGGTTTTATCATGTCGGCGGTGCTGCTTTGGCACCTGATAGTGGATGACAAGGTCCTTTTCTTGCACCTTGTCAGCCAGATCATGATTAGACTAATGACTAATCGGAGGGCGCTTGAGCGGCCGACCATTCGTGTCCTTTTAGGTTTTTCTATTAGGAGAATTCGTGTCCTTTTCGTGTTTTTTTAGAGGAGAATTCGTGCTGGTTTTTTTAGGAGAATTCTTGTCCTTTTCGTTCTGGGTGGCGTTGTCAAAAGATAGCAAGGCCTAATCCGCGTCAGTTTAATATGGGCCCGATTCTGGCCGAGGTGACGGCCCATTCGAGCAGCAGCAGCCCATTTTTGTTCTTTTTCACTAAACAGTAGCCCATTCCAGCATCTCCGTGAACAGCAGAGACTGACGCTCTGCCAAAAAAGAACTGAAAAAGGGTTTAGCGTTACTGATGAATCACAAGGATCTTACCATGTGGCTAGTCCTTTCGCTTACAAACTGGTTTTAATTATCGTGTAGTAACTTGTCTGCATTTCCTCACATCCGCGGCGTGAGAGGCGATCGATCTGAGTGAACTACTCAATTACTTGCATAAATCCAGCTCCAACTTGATCCCACAGTCATACCAGATGCACACGCAGCAAATTGATCCCAATCGAGCTCACTGTTTGAAAACTGATATATGCTCCTGGCCACGTTTTCAGACATCGCTTGTATCCAGATATGACGAGGCAATCCAAAATATATACAGGAAAAAACGCTGAAAAAAAAGTATTCATGACAAGTATTACGAATCACACCTGAATGCCAATCAAATGAGCAGGAAACAACTGCATGTGCTTTTCCATGTACGTTGGCCATCGCTTGCTTCACACCTGGCACCTGCAATACCATTTTCTTGTACCAGAAATTCACATGCTCCAGGGTACTATATGCATCACCGTGCTAACGATAGCAAAACAAGGTACCACTAAAATCGAATAAGAAAATTTCGGTCTATTGCCCTGTATCTGTCCCGACTCCATTTCTTTTTCTTTTTCCAAATGTGATGATGACCAGCAATTTTATATCTATAATTACTGAAGACTTTAAATAAGATGCTGCAAGTAATAATAGGTAATCGGGTGTGGTGATTCGGCAAAGGCGATCTGCCTGTCTACGTAGGAGGGTCTAACCTGATTGTGCAAACATATGATGATGGACCACAAAGGGAACATGACTGATGACTTTTCAACTTGGGCTGTACAACAATAGTGAATTAAGTTAAATACTTTTCATATTAAAACCCTCATATGTTATCAGTTTAACACTTGTATCATAAGACTTATAATCTTGTCTGCGGAAAATTTTTAGGATATAGAATTATGATTCAGAGTTCTCACAGAGTTACAGAATTTTGAGATCAGTAATCTGACATATAACTTCCAGCCAATCTTTGTTACATTATTGCAACAGAAGTAGAAGGACATCATAAGACATAAACCCACTGCTAGCACGAGGGAACATGAAGTTAACTGAAGATGAACAGCCTTGTTGGTCAGTCATCTTGATAACGTCAATCCTTCAGCGATGGGAAGACGGGCCATATCGTCATCAAGGGATGGATTGTTTCAAGCTGCTGGTATTGCTCATACCCATATACCTTTTCCACTGCCCTGGTAGCAACACGAATGCAGAAAAGTGCACGTCTTATCCGCAAGAATACAAACTCTGCATTGTCGCCTACTGCAGCCAAATAAACAGCATCAGCTCCAGTATTCAAATTCCAAGAAGAATCTGCAAATGCTTGACGCAGACAGATTGTATCAACTTGGTTCCATTTGAAAGTGTGTAGCCATACGCGGAGCTGAAACCCGATCAGCTGGACGAGATAAAATCCAGAACCCGCATCAGGGCGGGACAACATAAGGTTCGTGCGATACAAATAGCAAACTTCGTCTGGGAGCCTGACACGGGACAGGCTCATGTATCGCAAACTTAAGCAGAGAACGTGCCTTGCCATACCGAGGATGTAGATCTTGCCGGAGGCGAGCAGGAACTGCAGTTGACTTACCCATCTCCACTGTTGCGGCAGTTCTAATATGTTTGAGACGCGTTCTTCGCCCCAGACTCCAGCTTGTTACTCGGACACATGGACCAATACTCGACTATAGTGGAGGTCGTCGAACATCACGGTCACCGCAGTGCACGACCTGCCGTCGCCGCCTTGCTCCGGGAGCAGTACATGTCTGAAGCAGTGGTCCCGTTCGATCAAGGCCGCCGGAGGAAGAGGCTTGAGCGCGGGTGTTCCTCGCGCATGGTATAGCGGGCTGAAGACGAAGAACTTCCGCACGCCGTCGCGGCCGCGTTTCGCGGCGATGATGAGGCGTCCGTTGCGGCAGTCTGACACGGACAGGGTGGTGTCCTTGCCGACGCT
>LAPY01001598.1:1382-16159 GCA_000970635.1 Eragrostis tef
GTCGGCCGACCTGTGCCTGGCCCCTCCTGGGCTGGGCTTTGGCAGGTGGCTCCTCCTCTGGGTCTTGGTCTCTGATCCAGGTGTATTTGGCCTTGGTTGTGTTGAACTTGGTGAAATTTAGCCTTTTGTCTTGAAGTTGCATTCCCGCAGCGAACGTCGATTTGTAGAAGTCTTGATTTGTCGCCTTGGGGCCTGGATTTCTCCCTTATTCCACCTGCACACTAGAATTTAGAGGCACATGTGGAAATAGGTTATTTCTAAATAAAATGTGTGTAAGAAATGTCTAGTCTTTCTCATTTATTGAGCTAATTGACGGTCGAAACGACCGTCAACACCGACCGGGAAGTCGTTCCCAGGTGCGCACGAGTGAGGACAAAGTGCGCAGAAAAGACATGTGTTGGTGACATGTGTTGGTCTGTGAGGATAGTCTTGAGGTCCTAGAGGGCTGCCAGGTGTGCTGATTTTTTTTGTTTGTTTGTTTTTAAGTAAAACATCGTGTGTCCATTTCTATAATCAGGAGCTTATGCACATATTATAACAATGTCTTGTCTCCTTATAAGTTCATGTGTTGGTGTAATATGTCAAATAATTTAGATTGCTTCCTTGCATTCGAAGCTAATGTGTCGTGTTTTTAGTAGTGAAATCACTCAGCAATGTTTCATTTGTTCTTTTTGGATCCCCTTTTCATCTTTTTGTTGGTATTGCAGCTCATCTTTGTGCTCAAAAAGGTGGCGGAGATAAGTGGAAGGGATGAAAATGAAGTTAGGATGGTTGCCTGTCCTTAGAGGATTTGTCCTTTGGCTGCTCATATTGATCATCAGGTATCTTCACGCTACTATCTCGACATGTTTTAATTCATGCATGGTTACAACTGAGGTTCTAAAGTACGGCTTCCTACAAGTTATCCTAATGTGCTCCTTGGTAATAATCTTATGTATATCCGTACGATATAGATTCATGTTTTGCAAGCCATATTATTGCCTGAATATTAGAAACTGTGATATTGGCAGATATATTGATCAGCCACACTGTACTATCTCGAATATCAATCAGGCCATGATGGATAATGTTTGATTAATTGCTGCTAATAATCTAGTCATTAGATGTTCCCTGTGTAATTTTTTGGAGTTGCATCGCTTGACAATAGAAACCATAGGTTGACTTACTGGTGATAACTTTCACTGTCAATAAAGATAACCTCAGCTGGCTCTTTACCATTCAGGATTTTGCTTTGGGTGTCAACCACTCAACCTAATATTTTTTAGTCATGAATGAGCTCAGTCCACATTGGTCAAAATTCAGTTTTGTTTTCATCTCAGAAATGCATGTCCTTTTTGTAATATTATCCGAGAAAGGATGGGAAGTTGTATAACAGGCGAGTCACTGAGTTATTGTGGGAGTTACAATGTTTCTCTGCAGGTAACAAGTGTAGTCACCAATGCCACTGACTTACGGTACAAAGTAGCTATTTGTGCTGGAATAATATCATACAAACTGATTGGATCTAGTGTGTGCCTCGTTGTTCTAACCATTTTGTTAAAAAATTTCAACATCCTTTGATAAAGGTTGTCTAAAGGTTTTGAAGAATACCTGTCCAAAAGTATATTTTTCATGGATACCTCGTATTACCCTATTAAGTAGTTTGAAGAATGATGATAGACAATAATTTGAATGTTTAATTCGTCAGTTGTCAACCCAAAAATTGCACAAATTGCTAGTAGTAGTTTCTCTTTCGCTGAACTGACAACACATGAACACAAGTTCAACCTTTCTAATCAACTTGAGATGATCTAAACTAATATTGTTCAGATGTGCTAACTGACACAAGGAATTCATTTTTTGTAGCTTAATCAAAACATCAGCAGTTTTCAATTCTACATGCTAACAGAATTAAAATCCTATTAACCTTTGCAATGCTTGAATCAGTTAATTATGTGCGACAACATAACATAGTACTATATAGCAAAGTAACAGTTGAGCACATGAAGCAGAGCTGAACAGAGCAAGGAAAAAAAAAAACAGATATGGCATGCAAACATGCTAACATAATTACATGCTAACATGATTTTTTTAACTTTTAGCAGAAATTATAGTGACATTATTTCAATATTACATATTTTTTACCATGTATATTTAGTCAGGAACATATGTAAGTTTGGTTCTTTGGTTATGTATATGAAAACTTGTTTTGAATTGGCTATTTTTCTTTTGAGGATTTCCACTTGTTCCAAAATCTGTCTGAATTTATGTATCCATAAAACCATTTTTGTCGATTTGTTTTATGAATCTGTTTGTATTTTCTTTGGAAATCAGTTTGTTTCTTATTTGGATATTTCAATATGTTTTTGAGTTTATGCTTTCGAATTTTTAATACTTTTTTCTTATAAATTTGATTCTTTCTAAATTTGTTTAGTTCTCTTGCATTGGCTAATCTCAGCCACAGATTCAAAATAGAAGGGTGTCAAAATTCGAGTCTCCCTATGTTTGAAACACTTGGTTTCCAGTTCTGTTGAAATTTGAGTGTTTCTTGACTTCAAAACGCTAAGTGTTCATAAGCCACAAAACACTCAAGTGCTAGGTAGACAACTCCTTTTTTTTTCTTACATCTCCGGCTCTCTCTTTAGGCCATGTACATATCATAGCAATAAATCGTAACCCCTGCTGCTCTATGTGAGGCGTGCTATCATCGCGGTGGAGCCACTCGATGCAAATCGAAACAACCGATCATGTTTAGGAGTCGATATTGTTGTAGCCAATAGACAATAGGTTCGTGTGGAAGTAGACGATCTTGCTGGAGGCGAAGAATTTCTTTTGTATGAGTTGCTTTCAGATTATTGGTAGGAGGGACATGTACGTGGCACGAATCAGAATGGTGATGCACATTCCCGCTGTGCATCGCGTATGCATAAACTTTACGGTGCACTCAAATCAACATGGAACATCTATTCTTTTAAATCCAACCGTTTCGATGCACTTCATACCACTTCAAAGCCTTTAAGTAGTATGGTAGTATTTTAAAGCGATATATGAATTATAAGAGGTATTGTTGGAAAAAAAACGTTAGCCTATTTTCCCACGAACGCCACGTTCTCTCGAATCCCCTAACCTTAGAAGGCCATGACCGGCAGCAGCATAGCGGTACCCTCCTCACGACGGCGAGGCCTGATGCGGCGTCACCAGTGTTGCCGTTGGCGGCCGCAGGGAGCGCGGTGGCGTAGAACTACCACGCCGGTGTCGCGACCGTGAGGGCGCACCGCAACCACCGGGATACCACGGGCCCGACAACATCGACCGCAGGCACAATGCTTGTTCGACAGTTTGCCTCACACAAAAATTTATAGTGTTTGCCTTTGCATTGTCGCATTGCCTTGTCCATCACAAATGTCTGGCTGCTCTAGTTGATTAGCATATGCAGCGGAGGAATGCGGTGAGGGTCGCATTGCAGATGGCAACTGCCGGGGTGGTGCTGTGGCTGACGGCCATTGGATTTGGTGGTGGTTGAGCACTTTCTTATACTACCTCTCTCCAGGGGAGCTGTTCTCTGCTCCTGTCTAGTGTCCAGCATCAGCAAGTGTAGAGGCTTTGTGTATGGAAAATATTTATTTTATAGAATCCTTTTGGACAAATGGAAGAATTGAGCACGTCCATTTCCAGCACCGTGGTACTTTTGCACGGAGCATTTAATCAAGATAATAGAAATCAAGCATTTGAGATCATCGAAAATAAAAAACAAAACAGGCCTGAACACTTGTGTAAGGCACCGCAAAGGGGCAGCTTCACAAAACAACTCAAAACTGAAAAAACACAAAGCTCAACATACACTTGAGTAATAACAATCACAGGTCTCACAAGGAATCCATGGAGTTCGTATCATTTTCAGTACTCAGTTTCCCATCAATGGTTGCTGACTCGTCAATTCACAGCTCAGAATGTTACAGTTTTTCAATTCAGAACCAAAAAGAGAGAGCAATGATATTCATTATCACAGCTCCTCACAGCTCAGCTGACCAATTCGTCGGCCCGCCGCAAGTTGTCGCCACAGCGGAGAAGAAGAGAAAAACGGAAGACTAGATCGCGATCCACAAAACTTTCCTGATCCATACAGATGTCGCATTATTTTTCCCAACAATACTCTTGTACTCTGCATACTACTTTAAAATACTACCATACCACTTTCAAGACTTAATTTAAAGTAGTATAAAACGATCGGAGCGGTTGGATTTAACAAAATAGACGGGCTAACGTCGATTTTAGAGCACCGTAAAGGTTCTCCAAGGTTAACACAGCATAAATCACCATGAAACCCCCTACTACGGCTCTTATCTTCCAACTCTCGGAACTACCAACAGCGAAGGTGCAAGCCATGCAGACAGAGACGCTCGAGGTTATTCTTTGTACTAACTTTAGGGTTGAACGATCGGACGATCCGCCCAGTAGCACTAGCAGAAGCGTCAGAGCCATTGAGAACGTGGCCGCATTGAAGGTTAAGTAAACAACTCCCATCCACTTTTGACTCTCAGAGACGATAGTTGCCTGGCCTGGAGAATGAGCGGGTGCGGGACTGGAAGCGGGATTACCGTCATTCCGATGCTTGTCTTGGGATAGAACGTTGTGCCATACCATCTTCAGCCATTCCGGCGGGTGCAGCATCGCCTGAAACGCCATGCCGACAAAAAGCGCGGCCACCGTCATGAGCCACCCGCGCATCTTGTCCAGGTAATCCTTGTCATCGTCATCCTTGTCAGCTGCAACTGTGATCTTGAGCCGACCTTGGGGCTCCCTCTGTTCCGCACCTGGTGCCTGGTCGTTGTTTCCAGGGGCGCCCTGCCCTTGTCCTGCAGCATCAGCTCCAGCAGCCTCCTGTTGATGAACTGGTGTCTGGTTGTTCTCATGTGCGCCCCGATTTCTCCTGGTGCCGCAGCAGCACCACCAACTGCTATCTGGAGGGGCAGCATCGCGTTCCGCCGAGGTAGCAGCAGCACCGGCACCACCGCCTGGTTCGGCACGGCCAGACGGTGGTGTAAGCCGCTGGTCTCGTGCTTGTTGGTCTGCATTGTCTGGTTGGCCCCCCTGCAAGACCGCGTGCTGCACCGGTCGCTGCTGGTTGCCCGACACAGACCCTTGCAATGTCAGGACTGAAGCGTCGTTCCCAGGTGGTGGCTGATGTTGTGGATCTGGCGTTGCATCACTGCCAGGTGCCGCCGCGCCGCGTCGGCCTTGCGGGCGCCAGGGCAACCAAGGGCAACATGCCACATCGGCAGCCGGTGGAGCCTGCTGCATCGGTGACTGCAGCTGGTTGCCCGCCGCGGCGACTTGCGGTGGCAGTTCTGAAGCATTACTCCCAGGGGGTGTGGGTGGGTGATACTCCGCATTACTGCCAGGTGCCGCCGCCTGCGCTGCTCCGGCAGCGTCACGTCGGCCTTGAGCGCGGTTATTGTTTATGAGGCGAATGTCCATGCCGGTTAGGGTGACCTCGAAGGTGATCGTCTTGTCCAGCCTGTTTAGAGCCTGCCTCACGTTCTGTACAGCGCGACACACACATAATAATCAGATGATTATTAAGCTAAAGATACTCTAAGTACTCACTACTCATCAATGAACAGACAAAGACACAAAGTATTCGCAGTTGGTACTTATCATGACACGAGGAGGACGTACGATATGACAATTTACCTCAAGAAAATCAATGGCGTTCACATGACGTACAACAAGGTTGGAGTCTTCACCTCGCTGAGACGCACCGTCGGTAGGGTTACTACCTGATATCCACAAAAATGTTAGTTACTATTGTTCTGAAGCTACTACCTCGATTTTTTTTATATAGAGGGAGTGGCTTTTTACCGTCTTAGACATGCATAATATATAATTAGTTTGTAACTAACTCCCGACTTTAATTCATTGCATCCAGACAACATATTTGAACTGAATTTTTCAGTCCGGATGTCAATTAATGATTGAAGTTTGGATCAATATATCATTAAGGAAGAAGTCCAATTTACTACCATCAAGTATCTTTGTTGTTCACTTAACCCTCTACACTAAATTTGGTCTTTTTTACTGCCTCCAAACTATTTAGACTTGTTTAATTCACTCCCTTATGAAATATTTCTTTTTTGTTTCTCTAGGTACACATCATGTTTGAGGATAACTTTTTGTGAGGTTATATGTCAAAACATACCGTATATTAGAAAAATATATAAACAATTTTTTGTAACTTTTTTGTACTATGTTGGAAGGTGTGGAATACAAATTTGAAATGTGAGATAGAATAATTCAAGAAAATATTTATAAAAAAATGCCACAAAAAATTCTAGCATAGAGTATGATGTCAACTAATATCCTACAAAAATTAAACTTCAAACATAACTTATACAAAGAGATATAAAAATAAAAAATTTCACTAGGGGTGAATTGAACCAATCTAGATAGTTCGGGCAGTAAATCGGACCAAATTGTGAACAACACAGATATTTAAAGCTAGTAAAACGAACTTCGCTTTATGGTAGAAACAGATCATTTCGTGGAGAAGCTGTTAAGGAAATATCAAGAGGATGAAAGGGTTTATAGTCAAGTACCATAGTCGTCACTTCCGATTT
Organism: Eragrostis tef; assembly: GCA_000970635.1. Lineage (NCBI taxonomy): Eukaryota > Viridiplantae > Streptophyta > Magnoliopsida > Poales > Poaceae > Eragrostis > Eragrostis tef. Next base: position 7,979 of record LAPY01001598.1, read on the forward strand.
GGCTGCTCCCACTACGATATTCGGTGATTTCATTGCTCCGGGGGGTGTTGCCGTCGCCTCCGATGTCTTCACGTTAGGGTTAACAAAATATCATTTTTAAGAGTGGCTGTTAGGGAAATATCAATGAAAGCGTGAGCAATGGGATGTTAGGTAAGTACGTACCGTCATCGCCACTTTCGGTTTGGCTGGCCGCACTGTAATATTCGGCGCTTTCATCGATCCAGGAGCTGGTGCTGGCATCGCCTACGTTGTGAGGGACATTGATGGCGACATGGCTGGCATTGGAGGCGGAGCCGCCTCCGGTTTGAGACGCGACGACGTTGCTGGTGCCGGTTCCACTCGCCATCTCCATAGCTCTATGCGCACTGTTGCACTTCTCTCTCTCTCTCTCTCTCTCTCTCTCTCTCTCTCTCTCTCTCTCTCTCTCTCTCTCTCTCTCTCTCTCTCTCTCTCTCTCTCTCTCTCTCTCTCTCTCTCTCTCTCTCTCTCTCTCTCTCTCTCTCTCTCTCTCTCTCTCTCTCTCTCTCTCTCTCTCTCTCTCTCTCTCTCTCTCTCTCTCTCTCTCTCTCTCTCTCTCTCTCTTATTACTGGGTGAGTCTTTCTTGGAAATGCCTCTCGTTGGTTCTCATGACCAATGTGTGTGTGGATATATATCAACTCGAATATGCCATCCATAAACTGTTTGAACCTAACCTGTCACAAAATACTCCATCAGGAATTTGTCCTTTTGGCGAAAAGGTAGCCGCAACAGCAACCGATGCATTATTGCTTCACTACATTATCATCACAGAGCGCAGGAAGAAAATGGCTGACGTGTGCGGTACTACCGATTTGGCGTTTTGAATTGAGGCATGTAGGAAAATGCACACTCACCTTCTTCTTAATGGCTCAACTTGACTCTTGAAATAACCAGAACAATTTGAAATTGGCTTGTCTGGCCTATATATATTTCAATCCTGTAAAATATGTTCTTGTTTAGTTTTAATATTTGAAAACGTTCACTTGTTCTAGGAGGAATAATGGATTTATTTACTAGTACCCCCAACTGCCTTAGTCCACCTCATTATGTAGATTCCTAAAAGGAGCTCTGATGAATTAGATTAATTAGGAAGAGAGTGTCCAGTTGGCAAGCAATTATCTTCTGTCTTCTCATGTCAAGTTGGAATGGACTGAGACCTGGTGAAATATTTTGTACCAACTGGTGTTCAAACAATTTATGGAAATTGAAACTTATTTTTACAGTGAACGCACTAAAAGAACTAGTATTAGCTGGCCTATAAATGAAGCTGCTGCATTGTCTCCCTCGCTCCCTCCTTCTTCATCCCAAAACACAAGCAAAACAGGGGCTGACGAGTGACGAGTAGGGCCCTACCCATTCAACGTAGCGGAAATTCAAACTTCATAAGGTGTATCTGGAAATACATGCGAGCCTTCATGGAAAATTCACACCCCAGATAAGAGAATGGCTAGACGCGAGGTGTATCTCGACGAACTGCGGGGCCACATTTCCCGTCCACAGGGCGTCTAGCCATTCTCTTATCTGGGGTTCAACAAGGCCTTGGTCAATACAGGCAGATTCTTAATCAGTACTACATGATAGACGACAACGATTCGAGTAAGGACAATGATAATTTAGCATGTAAGTAGATGTTGACTCAAGCATCTAAGTAAATTTTGACTCAAGGATATATAACGTATTGTTGTAGAAGTATAAGAAAACGCATTGTGATATATGGATAAAAAACGCATCTAAGTAGATTTTTTTTGTGATAAGTAGATTTTATTGATACTGGACAAAAAATTTCAAAGTGAAATCAGTGGTTAATTTAAAAATTCCTGTTCAGGTTTAATTAATGCCGAATTTTGTTCAAAGGGAAATCAGTGGTTAGTTTAAAAATTCTAATTCAGGTTTAATTGTTGAATTCAGTGGAGCCTTCATGTGGGAAGTAGTTGGGCCACTTGTTACCGTCCACAAATCGTTCACATCAGCACAATACTTAGAGTTTATCGTCCCTTATTTGTTGAATCCACTAGTACTAATTGTTAATTCAATCTTGATTAATGCATTCTCAATATTTTTAAAAACATTGACTATTCATATACGAGGTGAACCATACAACACATCCATTGAAGCTATCACGCTCGAACACAAGATGTCTTCAACCAACTAGTACTTGTTAGCAGACCAGATGCACCAGCATCAAGCTTTCTCCAACATCAGGCTGACTTGTTCTGGTTTAGCCAACTGCAACAATCTTAAAAAGGCAATGCTTTGTTGACTATTACCAATAAGATGGAAGCAAGTAGGTATATTTGACTTCCACGGTTATACTACTGTAGCATAATTCACATATGATTATTGTACTTTCAAGTCTGGACAACACATTCACATAACAGCAGATTCACATAACATTGAGTAAGGAGCAGAGCACGGGACTTAGGAACAGAACAGTAATGCAGTTCATAATTAATTTAACAGGTTATAATATAACTAGTTCTCAAAATTAAAATATGACAAATTCTCAGATAATAAGACAAATTATTTACCTTAATTATTCTTCTACTTCTGCTTCTGCAGTCTTTTGTACACAAGAGCTTCCAGCACATCCGGGTCTAGAGAGAATCTTGTATCTCTAAGTATCCTTACTCCACAACTGAATGCCGACTCCAAAGCCATCATGCTGAGGACGCGATGGAAAGAAAATCACTGGTTGTACTGGTGTAAGGGTAAGTGTAAGATTGTCCATCAATTCATCAGTATCAGAACCCTCACAAGTGCCAACAGATATAGGTTGAAACATGCCCACAGATATAAGATTAGGATATAAGCTTCATGCATATCCTGCATGTGAACAAAGCATCAATGACATGCTCCTCAAACTGACCAGGTAAAGCAAATTGATTTGTAGAAAACTAAATTTATGCCATCAGGTAAAAAAAATGGCATTCTCGAAAAAAAAACAAGTTAAAAAAAATGATACAACAAATCAGTATGTAAGCTGTCAACTAAAAGTAGTAACACAAAATGCTAGCAGAAAACTCATGTTCTCCATATAGATTCTCTGTCCAAAAATTTGATGTTTTAAGATTCATTGTGCTACATAGCTGCATCCAAGATTAGGGTTTAGTGCAGGATCAGAGCTACAAATAACGCAACAATACAAGCAGTCCAATGATCAGACATGTGCAGATCAAAGATTTACACTCAGTCACTAAGAATACAATGCAAAGAACACATAATTTTTTTCTGAATTGCACATCAGCTAGCTCAGAACCAGGCATCTTTGTCTTCCATTACGAAAGATGATATTTTCAGGAAGTATAATGAACAAAAAAATACGTCGACAGCAGGGTTCGAACCTGCGCGGGCGAAGCCCAACAGATTTCAAGTCTGTCTCCTTAACCACTCGGACATATCGACACTCATGTATTGAAAGCTAATTTACATTTTATTTCGGCTACGAATCTTAGACTTGTTTGCCTTAAAGTTTTCTGGTGGCTGGTATGTGCGTGATACTCCATTTTACTGGACCCTTATAAAACTCGTAACTTGTTTGTTTCGCAAAACCTTTAGAATATCATGAATAATGCAATATGTGAATACTGATATACGTACAAGTTCGACCCCGGCATACACGACGTTTCATCCTGTGGCGACGCCAGCTTGTGTTAGGGTGGTGACCAGGGTAATTTTTTTTCTTACTAGTAACTAGGTATAATCGGATATAAAATTGTTTATGCGTTAGATGTATAGTGAAGTGGTGAAAGGCGTCTTGGCCTAGTGGTTAAGAGGTACCCGAGTAACATCTTTGAGGTGTTGAGTTTGACTCTCCGTTGGAGCAAAATTTCTAGGATTTATGCTTTCAGTGATAGACGACGTAGTCGTCAACAGCGAGACGCTAGTGGTGACTTCGTCAATCTCGAGGATTTGCCGACTCAGTCTTCAAAGATGCTCACAGGGATAGGGTGTGCGTATATACGTTAATAAGGTGAGTGTGTGTATATTGTGAGTGTCTGAGTTGTACTGTGTAATCGTAAAAAAAATGTATCGTGAAGTGGCACCCCCGTTATTTTGGTTCCAGCTTCGCCCCTGGTTTCATCCGTAGCATCATGTTTTAATGCTCACACCGTGAGCATGCAAATCATCTCAACGCGCATACATGTCGCGCAGTTTAGTAATGGTACAATCCAGTTGGATGTATAACATTGTCGAATCAAAAAAAAAAGGAACAGCTTTTGCTGCTGCGCCGTGTCAAACAAAACCTGGCAGTGGGCTATGTTTCGATGGGCTTGTCGCTCTTTCTCAGCCCAAATGGAGTTGTTCCTCCTTTCACTACGGGGGTGGTAGGAAGGCGAACGGGATGTGAAGATCGAAAGCAGGTTCCTCAAACGTGGGCTCATTTTTGTTATTATGTTTTTAGAAAAACGCAAAGTTACTATTTTTTTTGGCGATTACACAGTACAACTTAGACACTCACAACACGGGCGTACACTCACCCTATAAACGCACATACACAAACCTACCTCTATGAGCGTCTTCGAAGACTGAGCCGGCAAATCATCGAGAATTGACGAAGTCACCACTGGCGCCTCGCTGTCGACGGCTGCGTCGCCTACCGCTGAAAGCACAAAGCCGTTAAATCTTAGAAAATTCGCTCCCACCGAGAGTCGAACCCAGGACTTCAAAAGTGCTATTCAGATGGCTCCACTAGGCCAAGACCTCTTTTGCAACGCAAAGTTACTATAAGCGAAAGTGTGAAACTATTTTCGCTTCAACACTGCCTTCTCGTCTCCTTTCATTGGCCCCTGCTAAGCTTTTGCATGTGCTCAAAGATTTTGATCGGTACAGCAGTGTAAAAGGCAAAGTAGTACAACAGCAACATTACGCTGTGTACGAAGGACGTTGGCACGGCACGTACGAGCAGTGTGGATTCTGCAAAAGGCCAATGCATATACGTGCGTACGAGCTCGTATGTATGTATATGTCCAGAATTCGAGACTGATCATGCATGATGTTCGTGCCCGCACCTGACTTGATTTATGGACCATATCGCGTCACCTGGCACGCACCCATAACTGCTCGAGACTCGCCTGCCTCTGCCCCGACCACTTCCACGCGATCGAATTCGAATCGATGGGCATGCATGCAACAACCAACATGTCCGTGTCGCGCTGCCCTCGTGTCACGGGCGCACCGCGGCACACGTGACACACGTACACGCAGACGCACCAACACGTACGTACTCCTACGCGTGGATATACATTTTAAATGATATATGAGTATACTATATAGTACTCCATGCGATTATTGGGCACGTCTGACGTGTCCTCTGGTCCCCGGCGCCCGATGAGTTCGATGATTTGGTCCGAACTTTGCTGGATCAAAATCAATTCCTCACGCCAGATAAACTAATTTTAGTGATTGCGAATTTAAACAGACATCGCGAATGTATGCATGGAACACGAATCCGCTGCAATCTCGTACGCAGGGGCTCAGCAATCAAAGACGGAATTGCAAAAGTGAAGATGCCTCACATCCATTGGATTTTGCTTCATCATTCGTACAAATGAGTAAATGAATTGTTGAGATCAACTCATAGCATCATGACTTGTGAGTAGGTTTCGATTCAACGGTTCCGAAGATGCCTATTTTCACTCTCGATCAAAGACGACATTTCAGCCGTACTAATAACGAGCTGCTATTAATGAACTCCCAAATAACCATTTATTGAAAAAAAACACAAACAAACAGTACTGCTACTAAAATTCTACTCCCTTCGTCCTAATTTACTTGGCATCTTAGGAGTGTTTTTAAATGTTCATATTTATAGAATGTTCAATGAATCTAGACAGACATGTTATCTAGGTTTAAAGAATTTTCAATGAATCTGGTGTAAAGCAAGAATGCCAAGTAAATTAGGATGGAGAGAGTAAGTATAATCCAGCCATCTCTGCTCGGTTCGATGTACGTGTTGAAACTGTTAATGGCCCGGCCGTTTATGTATTTCTGATCCGTCGATCCGGTTACGCTAATGCTGTCCACCGAGACAAGGACGACAATGCTACGGCCAGTCGTCGTTGGCTGCGCGCGCATGGCCAGCATGGGTGGTGTCGCGTTGCGTTTGCGTCAGGACGTCGTCTCGAGCGTAACCTGCAGGAAGACGAGGGAAATGTTCAGATCCTGCTGCTTCGATCGAGCTAAAGTACATAGCAGATACCAACTTTTGGTTTGTCATCTTGCCCTCCGTACGCATGCCGCGTGGTAGGTTTGTCATTGTCGTCGGTTACGTCCGTCGTCGTTGGCGTTTCTTCCTCTCTAAAAACCCATGTGCACAAATATACTTTCCTGCCGGGCTAGAGGTAGACGAAGGTCCAAGATATGGCCATCTAGAAACTGATACATATACGGCCAAGGCTGCTCTCGGTTAATTAACGTGTCACTTGTGTACTTTGAAATATCTCCTTTTCTTGATCGGTTAAACTTTGTACCTTGAATATCTCTGCTTTGCGAGGCGTGTCAGAAAATAAGAAGTTGTTTGATCGGCCACGTCGTCGATCGTGGTCGTGGCAGGAGAGACCCTGCAGATGACCGGGTCGTTTTCGAGCGGCGGCGGCGATAATCGCCGTGATGATCACCCGTCGTTAGAGTAACATATCCAAAGGAACAGGGTGCTCCTATGGCGGCGATGTTTCTATGTCAAACAACTATTAGGAACTAATGACTTTTTTGGGTCACCCATTCTGAAACCATTAGACCAACAAGTAACAACTCTTATGGCATGTCGAAGTTTTAAGCAATACATAAAAGTGGTACTTTTAGAATCATCCATCGTTAGAGTAACATATCCAAGGAAACAGGGTGCTCCCATGGCGACGCTTACGCGCCATTATTTTAGTACATGATGTTTTTATATCGAACAACGATTAGGAACTAATGACTTTTTTGGGTCACCCTTTCTGAAACCATTAGACCAACAATTAACAACTCTCGTAGAATGTCTTCCAGTTTTAAGCTATACATAAAAGTGGTACTTTTAGGTGCCGGCTAGATTAAGAAAATGTTTCTTAAGCCGGTTTTTCTACCTTTTCATTAAGAACAGGAGAAAAGAATTCGGTATGAAAATGCAAAGACATAGACTAGGATAACAAACAGAAGCGAAAATGTTTACAATACAATCACGGCTTTTTTTGGTTTTTGCATCACCGACCACTGAAAATCTATTGAAACTATTATATTCTATTGATTGTTGGAATACTCTGCATAACATTTTTTAATTAATATTAGAGTATAAGTGAATTGTCCATATTTTCACATCAGTTTAGTCTTTTGGTGCATAGTAGCTCAAAATTAAGAACAGATTTTTTCACGGTCCAAAATGCAAGTTGTATACGACTCCCACTTTTCAACTACTATTTTGACGATGGCAGTAATTTAAACGGCGTGACATGTACCATTACGCACACAATGTGACAGTAACACACTTGCCCTGATTTAATTACTTTGGCCGATCAACTTGAAGACATAATATCGCAGTTGTTCCTCTGTAACCAACGAGGGGCAAATCTCAGTCACTTTACTTTTGTACCACCACCCATGGCATGCTTACACCAGCAAGCCGCAATCCAATGTCTCATGCTCTCATCAGTCACAGGACAATCAGACCTTTGGTTTATGCCCACTAACAGTGCCGTGTCACATGCTCGTTGGCCGACGGCAAAGTCAGCTTCATCAGAGAGAGGAGAGATCAGCAGGAAGTGGACAGCTACTGGTACTACACAGCCTTCTCCCCCAGTGCTCTCACTGCAAATAGCGGATCTACTGATATATAAAAATCGCTTGCTATAGTTGCCACACCTCCTCATTCTCAAGCGGCAGGCACCTACTTCACTCCTTCCTCCATTTCAACACCTCTCTCTCCCTCTCTCTATCTCTCTGAACAGAGTGTGTCAGTCAGTGTACAGAGACTGAGAGAGTAGTGCATGTTCACCACCATGGCGAGCAAGGAGGATCAGCTCTCCGTGACGAAGCAGGGGAGCAACAGGCTCCGTTCCAAGATGCTGTCCAAGGAGGCGGCGGCGCAGCTCGCCGTGCCGTCGTTCCGGGTGTACTACTCCGTGGCGTCCGCCGGCGCCGTGCCGTTCCTGTGGGAGTCGCAGCCGGGCACGCCCAAGAACGACTCG
>LAPY01001598.1:36999-49134 GCA_000970635.1 Eragrostis tef
CACGCGCCGCGGGGGAGACGCGGGCCTCTTCCGCGACAAGGCTTCGCCGCCGGAGCCATGTCGCCCGTTGCTCTTGGTTGGACGGCTGGCCTTGTTGCCGTCGTAGCTCGCCGCCGTCGGCGTCGTGGTCTTCTTGACCAAGCACTGGTCGCCGTGAGACGACTCCTGCTGCTGCTGGCTCTTGGCGCTTCTCCTCTTGGTCTTCTTCTCCGGCGGCACGGACGCCGCCGGGATGAGGAAGTAAATCTCGCCGCGCTCCAGCTCGGAGTCCGGGGACACGATGAGTATCCTCCGCACCGCCACGCCCTGCGAGCACGGCTTTCTCAGCACGTGGTGTACTCCTCGATGTGGCCGTTGAGGTGAACGATCCTGATCAGGTCCAGCGCGCCGCAGGGGAGGACGCAGGCCAGGCAGCACCGAAGGCTGTTGCCCATTTTTGCAATGGAGTATGTGTCTTCCTCTCTCTAGAGGATTTTATCTCTCACTCTAGCTATGTCTCTTCTCGTCCCTCTCCTCACAATGTGGGGAGACCAGTGGTTATATAGTGGCATGGACAGCCAGCATTGCAGCATGTTCGAGGGAAGCCATGGGTGATGGGGCTGATTGTCATTGCATTGCTTGGAGGGCAAAAGAGGCCAAACTAAATTAAAAAATAATGGGCATAGTTTGGTGTAGAATTTAGAAAGAGATTAGGCTTAAGTGTTATTGAATATAATGATGGTATGGTGCGTTTGATAACCTTATCTAGAGTACTCATCTAGTTGAGGACAGGGGCAGTACAACTACACCCCCATGTTCACTAGTACTGCTATAGAAGAATACTTTTATGGGGCCAAGTTATTTTATTTCTTGGCTCTCGCTATACCTCCATCATCTATCTCAGCCTCAATTATTCCCCACACCTCATTCATGCACACATTCATGGCCACGCTGCTTTGCTGTAGTCTGGTTGTGCACAACGAAATGTAAGCATGTGTGTACGTAGACCGCTCAGTGAGGACTTGCCACATGGATTCAAGAAATAAAATTGTCTAAACTCGAAATGCCCTATGTGTCATCTCTCGAAGTCAATCAAAATTTCGGATCGTGTTCCAAGTACTGGAGGTTGTGAAAGATTTCGTGCATTTTCAACAATTGAGACGATGAAAGAGAAAGAAAGTTTAATATGATAGCCGAAACAACACAATACAATTAAGTATGAAAACTCAGCAAATTTTACAAACCATTATTGCAGTTGAGTAGTAAAATATAGTAATTCTAATTCCAAATTGAGAAAATGAGTAGTATAGTAATAATGTGCAATTCTCCTGTATTGTATGTCTGATGGGTCAAAAAACGAAGTGTTGATATGATCTTTCGTAGGTGTTGTGAGAGGCACTAATTATTTGAAAATTATTGATAGTATGTAGTATAGTTTAGCATGGCCCTAGATCTACGAAAAAGTTGATTTCCATGGAATTTTGTGCTGTCTTGATTGGATGAAAAGGAGAATGCAACAACCGTTACCCAAGAAGAAGCAAGTTGCACAATGCATCGTACCACTGCTACTTAAAAAGGAAAAAGAATAATAATGCAATGTGCAGGAATAAATTAGATAATACCGTAGCATCCTCCAAAATACTACAATACTCAGAAGGCTCTCTTTTTTCCATCATGGCATGCCAAAGTGAAGAGCTAGCTTCTATTACCTATGGCTAAGGTAGCATCAGCATAAAAAGAAGAGCGTTAGATCATGGGGTACTTCTCCTTGAAACTTGTCCATCTCAGTTCCTGAAAATAAATTACATTGATAAAGTGCCAGGGATGTGAACACAGTATTCAATAGGATCCAAAACTTTAATTTGGAGTTGATCCATTCCTGGATTCAGGCTGCAACCGTACTGAAACAGCATAATTCTAATTATATATTTTTTTCTGAAATGGTAATACATTATGTGTGTTCAAGGTCTGTATATACTTGGAATAAAATATTTTAACTTGAGTTCAAAAGTACCTAAACATGGAATATAATGTACAGTAATTTATTAATGTAAAAGAGGATATACAATAATTTCAACCCAAACCCTTGAAGTTTGTCGTTCCTGTTTTTTAAAAATTAAGGTCACCATTATCATTTAAAAATAATTATAATACAACCATAGCCATTGAAGGCTTTCGTTCTCACTTATAAATATGTATCAATGTCTTTTCTATTATTAATAAATAAAGGATATATTGAAGGCTTTCCTTGTGGCTACGTCGATGCACTCAACAACAGCACTGCAACTATAAAATCAGTATGCCAGACTTGTTCATCATTGTGTTGGACCTCAGAAAGTATTTTCGAAATGTTCAAGAAGATATAACAATAAATAAGTTATATATAATTCAACACGTTTCCCCTCATCATATCGAAACAAAAAGGAAGAGTGCGAATGGATCAGCATGGGTCGTTTCTGTCTTTCTGACAAACAGAACGCATCTACTGGCTGGCATGCACGATAGTACTACTCCTACCATGTAGCTGAACAACAATCGATTAGATCTCAATTATGGCCGTAAGCCTAGTAGCTAAATTATAGATCCATATAAATAAAACTAATTAGTTTATTAAGTGTCGGCATAGGCGCCACCGTGCGCTGTACATATCTTGTTGAACAAACTGCAGGCTCGGCCAAGTTGTCGTAAGAAACTAACGTTGTCGTTTGCGATTTGGGTCAATGGTAGCTAGGTGTGCCAGCAATCGTACGTATGATAAACCTTGATATATATTGCGTATGCTACAAGATACCTATGTGTACGTGCACATGATCTTTGTGACTTTAAGCTTGGTCTATGAGCTGTGAGGTTGTAATAGATTGCATGAATAATAGCAACCGCTCGAAGAACAACTCATCGAACAGTTGTCTTGATCTTGCAATTTGCAATGAGTAGAGACGTTGAGTTCGAACTAAACACACATTTCATCATGTTCTGTTTGCGAGACTGTCCTAGGCTATAGAGATTTCTAGGATTTCATCTTTTGACCCATTGTCATCGACAATTCAACTTAGGAACCGTTTGGCGGTGCTCGTGATCCAAGCTTATGCACGATGGAAATGGCTGCATTGAATCCGTGAAGCCAGAAAAGTGACTTTAGGCTTCGAGTTCATTTTATGAAGCGAGTGAGAAAAGATATTTTTCGTGCGATACAATGCGTGAAGAACAATGTTGATACAGTACTGCACCCACTGAAGCCCAATATCCACTGCGTTCCCATCCATGATGGGTGAAGCAAATTGTAAATTTTTGTTACAGTGTCAATTTAAAAACCATGCATTTCAGAACGCTAAAATCTTTGTGGTCCACAATAAGAAGATGCTTCTTACAATGATTAAACATTCCAGAGCACTCTGGCTGTTAGAATCAGGAATGATTGGCACCTCCAGCCGGAGAGGGCGGAAGCCCGGCTACACAGTGAGAGAGAAGAGATCGCACCGTAGAGCTGCTGCCGTGACCGAGACAGGATGACATTCAGCGCCGAATCCGGAACCGATTCTCTCCACACGCACATCGACGCCGTATAGGATCGTAACTACAGCTGGTCTACAGAGATCGTCTCTTCCCCTTTTTTGCAGATGCGCGGCAGTTGGGGTCTCACAAAAGTAAGCTCGTGCACATCGGGTAATTGGACAGTCAGATATGTCATTAGTTTACGGATTGTAGTCCTGCATGATCTTCTCGTGATATCGATGCACGCACTTCGAGAAATGGTTAGAACTTTAGAGCATGTTGAGTGAGTGGTTAGGTGTCAGTAATCTACATGTATTGGACTGTCAGTGAATATATATAACAGTGGCCACATATCATGCGGGCCTGCAACTCAAAAGGACAATGCAGCCATGGCTAGTGCAAGTGCAACAGTTGCTACTGTCAAAGTAAAAGTATGCGTACCAGTACATACGTACGTACGCACGTCTTCCTCTAAAGAAAATGTACGTACGCACGTGCGAAGCAGAGAGGGGCCGTACCCTCGAGCCCCGGTGCGAGGAGACGGCTCGTATCGCCGTTCGGCGCTCGCACGTGCTCGCCGCGCCTCAGAGATTCCCGCGCACTCCGATGAGCCGTAGTCTTGAGTGAGCGACTGAGCGCATACGTACGTGTCAGGCGGTTGAGCCAGCGCGTGCCACTCGAGCCCGCATGTTTCTTGGAGGGAGAACTGTTCCTTCATGTTCAGGTTGATCGGATTAGCAGGTCAGCCAGGTGTGAGTTTCAGTGACAAATTATAGCATCTTTTTCGTTGTGTGTGGTTAAGAGCTCTTGGCACAAGGGCTGAGAGGGGACTAATCCGATTCACTAGCTATGCTTCAAACTTCAACCAGCAAGATGATATTTTGAGGTTGTAACAAATGCGCCTCACAATTCAGTGGAAATATTGTATCTCCCCCATATATTTAGGGGAAATTTTGAAAGTTTTCCTTGTGTCTACGATGCACACTCAACAACCACCAGGCAACCATATGACTGTTACTAAATATATGTCACCTGCTAGAGTATCAGCGGATCGGGATCTCTTCATCATGTAGTATCACAATCATAATTTTTTTTAAAATTGTTTATTAGTAAGACTATCAAGCTCACAAAAATAATGTTTAATACTATGAAGCAAAACACCACAAACAAAACAACCACCCTGTTCGGCAGGCTGTGGCTGTAGAAAAATAACTGCAAACACTGTAGCGACTGCAGAATCACTGTAGCGGCTGCAGAAGAAATAACTGAAACACTGTAGCTGCTGCAAAATGCCCTGTTTACAAATTGTGAGGCGGCTACGTGGTGTTGTCAGAATAGGTCATGCTGACTCAAAGTTCAGCCTGTTCGTTCAGCTGCTTTGCAGCGGCTGTAAAATAAAACAATCCAGGTCCAGTGTCCGCAAAATGCAGTGTCTCAGGTGCATATCTATGGCCCAGTTTACAAATTTCACATGTAAAATAAAACAATCCAGGTCCAGGCCTTGGGTATGTGTATTTGTATATTACATTTTTTAATTTTATTAGCCGCGAAATGCCCTGCCTTCAGCTGTGCTGCACTGACCGAGACACGATGGCGTTTCAGCACCGAATCCGGATTAAACCGGGTTGATTTCGTGATCAGGATACTTTGCAGCGTTGTACAGCTGGATTGGTTGTAAACTATTGTGACCATCATCCCGGTACTGTGGATCTGTTCTTGCGAGATCTTTCTCGTGATATCGATGCACGCTCCTCGAGAGATGATTAGCTACTCATTACTAGTACTGGTAGCTAATATAGCATAGGTTAATCTGAATGATTAGATACTACTCACATGTGGACTTGAAAAGTTGTGAAATAATTGTAAGTCCTCGAATTGTTATCGTCGGGACAACAATTATAGTTTAAAAATGATGAATTTGGGTTAATGCCCTCACGATAATAATTCGTGGACGGAGGGTTATTTTCCCTTCTTTTGGATTTACAATTCAAACCTGCTCGTGGTGTGGGTGTTGGTCCTGATTTAGGCCCTCTTCTGAAACGCAAGATAGGAGATAGGAAAAACACGAGATTGAAAAGAAAACCTAGGGTTTTTGAGGCATGATGTTTCTTCATTTCTGTAGGAATTGAAAATAGATGGATAGAGATGTCGTCGGGACAACAGTTATAGTTTTAAAAATGATGAATTTAGGTTAATATCCTCACGATAATAATTCGAGGGCAGAGGGTTATTTTCCCTTCTTTTGGATTGACCATTCAAACCGGCTCGTGGTGTGGGTGTTGGTTGCTAATTCAGGGCCTCTTTGATAGGATTGTGGTTGTGTCAGCTTCGATTGAGGCTGAGGCTTCTTTGAAAAAATGACTGTGTCAATGGTTGTATCTGGCGGCTTCTCCTTATTTTTAGGGATAAAAAAGAGTGTGGTGGGAAAAAAAGGCTAATGAAACTACCATTTCGTGACTTCTTGCTTCACTCTGTTTTTGGAAGGGACACGAGGAAGCACCACCCAATCACACAAAGCTTTTGAGAAGCACTACCAAAGAGGTCCTTAGGCCCTCTTCTAGAATGCAAGATATGTGTCCGATAAGAAAAACATAAGACCGAGAAAAAAAAACCTAGGATTTTGAAGCATGATGCTTCTTCATTTATGTAGGACTTGAAAATAGAAGAGAAAACAAGCATTCTGTATCACTAATAAATGAAAACCATACGAATATGAACTTGGGTGCATGATGTCCAAGTTTTTGAATTTGTACTAGCTATAGGGCCTTGGTGCTTGCCAATCAAAGAAACACGTTAGCGCCTGGCATGTCCTATTATTTCAGTTTCTTTTTTCCTTGCTGCTTACTGAAATCATGCCTTTTATGAGCAAGCAGCCACTATACCGAGAGGCACGCATTGCATTGCATCACGCAATCGCCGAGCCGTTTGCACCGTCTTCGATTGCTTCATCGTCCACCAAACCAAGAACCAACCTGCTATACTAGCTAGCTGAGCCGGTAATGGTGCGCACGTACGTACCGGTTGTGTTCTCGTACGGTACGGTCGTCGGTCAAAGTCGTACGCACGTGTGGAGCTGGTGGAGGATCGTACCCGCCTCGAGCCCCGGCCGCCGTGCCTTGCTACGTGGGCAACGGCCCCACCCACGTGGCCGCCTACATCGGCATTCGGCGCTCGCACGTGCTCGCCCACTTCAGGGTTTGCGTCGCACTTGGAAGAGGCAAACGGATTGTACATGTGTCCGGTCTCAGTACCAACTCCGACTAAATTTACGGGGTCGTTTAATTTTTAGAAAGCCCTACTGATAGGGTGCAATTAGTCTGAGTAAAAAATTGCCGAGGTATATCAATACATCGATGTTTCCACACATTTCAAAGCATGTTTACAAGGGGCTTTACGACCATGTTTACGTTCGAAACTGGTTTGTTGATGGACATTTTTGCTAGTGATTTCCCTCCCAGGATCATGGTTTACACCTGAAGGTCGACTGGAGTGACTCAGCATGTAAGGTCTCGCGTCGCAATTCAATGAAGCAAAGGGGATCGTACATGTGTCCGGCCTCGTCACTCGTCAGCACGAAACTCCCGGATGTATTTTAGAGGGGTCCTTCATTTTTTTTCGAGAAAAAAGAATACCCTAAACTGAAAATTAGTTACTGTAGGAGTTTGGAAGTAAGGTAGGGTTTGTTCAATTTGTTTGTATGCCTCGAAGGTTAGTAGTACAGTCAAAATTTGCTGAGAACTGATAGTGCCTCGAAATTCTCACATTTTAACGTTGGCAACTTGTTTGCGGATGGACATTTTGCTGGTGATTCCCAAGGATGAGAGGGGTGACATCTGAAGACTGAAACGGAAGCATGTACGCAGCGTACAGTATCGATCAAAGCGCAACCAACTCCCAGAAATAAAAACAATGCACGACGCAGGCTGGCATTTGCACGCCGATGCACACGCGTTGCCACATTACGAGAGATTCTCCGTCGCGGCGACACGACGGATCACACATGGCGATCGGTGGATTCATCTGCGAGCTGCCACGATGCCGTATACTATGCCAGTACGGGTTCTTGTCGTCTCTTGACTCCTGAGCTTTTCCTGTACGTCTGCTACGTGCAAGCAACGATTGATACCTGGATTATAATAGTATAAAAGTACAGTATTAGTACGATATAATACTGGCCCAATGATGAGGTTGACGTGCTCGCCCACTTCAGGGTTTGCGTCGCACTTGGAAGAGGCAAACGGATTGTACATGTGTCCGGTCTCAGTACCAACTCCGACTAAATTTACGGGGTCGTTTAATTTTTAGAAAGCCCTACTGATAGGGTGCAATTAGTCTGAGTAAAAAATTGCCGAGGTATATCAATACATCGATGTTTCCACACATTTCAAAGCATGTTTACAAGGGGCTTTACGACCATGTTTACGTTCGAAACTGGTTTGTTGATGGACATTTTTGCTAGTGATTTCCCTCCCAGGATCATGGTTTACACCTGAAGGTCGACTGGAGTGACTCAGCATGTAAGGTCTCGCGTCGCAATTCAATGAAGCAAAGGGGATCGTACATGTGTCCGGCCTCGTCACTCGTCAGCACGAAACTCCCGGATGTATTTTAGAGGGGTCCTTCATTTTTTTTCGAGAAAAAAGAATACCCTAAACTGAAAATTAGTTACTGTAGGAGTTTGGAAGTAAGGTAGGGTTTGTTCAATTTGTTTGTATGCCTCGAAGGTTAGTAGTACAGTCAAAATTTGCTGAGAACTGATAGTGCCTCGAAATTCTCACATTTTAACGTTGGCAACTTGTTTGCGGATGGACATTTTGCTGGTGATTCCCAAGGATGAGAGGGGTGACATCTGAAGACTGAAACGGAAGCATGTACGCAGCGTACAGTATCGATCAAAGCGCAACCAACTCCCAGAAATAAAAACAATGCACGACGCAGGCTGGCATTTGCACGCCGATGCACACGCGTTGCCACATTACGAGAGATTCTCCGTCGCGGCGA
The DNA here is from genome assembly GCA_000970635.1 of Eragrostis tef. Lineage (NCBI taxonomy): Eukaryota > Viridiplantae > Streptophyta > Magnoliopsida > Poales > Poaceae > Eragrostis > Eragrostis tef. The sequence continues at coordinate 45,472 of LAPY01001598.1, forward strand.
CACGACGGATCACACATGGCGATCGGTGGATTCATCTGCGAGCTGCCACGATGCCGTATACTATGCCAGTACGGGTTCTTGTCGTCTCTTGACTCCTGAGCTTTTCCTGTACGTCTGCTACGTGCAAGCAACGATTGATACCTGGATTATAATAGTATAAAAGTACAGTATTAGTACGATATAATACTGGCCCAATGATGAGGTTGGACGCTTGTGCGTGGTTCACTGCACCGTTGATAGCGGATCTGCGGCACAGATCAGCGAATATTGGCTTCTCCCAATGATCATTTCCTTCGGTTATTTCCCCTGTGATTTGTCTCGGTGATTGTAATTCTTCTCCTGTTCCTTTCTGAATCTACAAACCAACATCGTGTAGCATGCGCATGCATGAATGATGAACCAATAAGGCCGTCCTGAACGCTCCATCTGGTCCAGCAGTGTTTAATTTCAGCCCACTCAGTCGGCCCATACAAAAAATTGGCCCTTCAGGCGTGAATGTGCATTGTGCTAGTCGGTGTGAATGTGCTACGCCTACGCGTTTCACGGTTTCACCTAGTCGCTATTTCGGAGATAGTGCACGAGGCGTCGTGCCTCGAATGTTGATGCTCATAATTTAGCTAGGAGTTCTATTTATTTGGAATTAGGCAGGCATGTTTAGTTTTTAGCTCCGTCAAAAGGCATTTGTAATCATGTATCATTACCTAATCAATAAAGAATGATGGTGTTCTCAAAAAAAAAACCTAGTCGTTTTCTTTTATTTTTTGCGAGTACCTAGTCGTTTTCTGTTCAGAGTCGCGCACAACAGTTTACTTGTGCGTATGAATCCGGTCACAAGGGGTATATAATCCCGCAATAGCAAGAGACCGACGTGGCTGGATTGCACCACCACCAGCTGACATCCATACTCTGAACGCGCTCCCGACTCTGTGGATCGCCTGAAATCACTCGTGCGCGCGCGCTTCTCCGGGCCGCGCGCGTCGTTTAGACGTTCAAACTCTCCACTACTACACGATTGCAGTTGCTCCGGAGTCCGGAACGCGTCTCACGCGGCCACAACGCAACGGCCGGCGCTCACAGGACTCTCTCTCGCGTAGATCTAGGATTGATAGCTCCTTCCTCTTGGGCGCGCGTGAGCATAAATACCAGCCTCGTGTATAATTAACCTCTGCAATCCTTTCTGTCCCTTTGGCTGCAGCAGAAACACGTCCACACACCAACCCACGTACGCCGAGAGTTTGCCTGGACAGAGATCGAGTAAAGTGATCGTCGATCGGCTCCAACAATGGCGGCCGCGTGAGCATGAAGAAGAACGGCACGTGGCGGCGGAGAAAAAGCAAGTCCACGGGGTCTTTTTGGCCGCCTCCGTGCCAATAGCACACGCCGTGGACTTCCTTTTTCTCCCTCGTCACGTGCCGCCTGCATGCCACGTACGTACATACACGGCCGTCGGGACGGAGTCCATGATCGGAAACATCGGGCAGAAGTAGATGTCCGTGCTGAAAAAAAAAAAGACTTGGGCGACGTACGTCTGGCCGGCCTCCGCGAACATTCGCACCTTGGTGTCGACGATCTACAGAACTCACGGGAGAAGACGGTGCAACGAGATGGTTCACTGACTAACTTTCTTGTTGGAATTGTTACTTTTTCTCATCAGCTTAGCTTTTTAGGTGAACTGATTGTTGCATGAACTTAACATGGTATCGAGTCAGAGGTCTTGAGTTCCTGCTCTTATTTTCATGATTGCGCCTACAAGAGCTGCACGTAAAGAGAAGTGTTGAACCCCTATCAGGTTAGGCTTTTAAGTGAACTTGTTGGTGCATGCAACTAACATTTTCTATTTTCATTCAGTTTTTATGTGTTTGTGTTGTACCATCCTGAAATGCTCATCTATATATTTGCAGCAGGGTTTGATTGCAGATTCTAAGGGCCTCGCTGCAGTCCAAGACCCTTCTTCTCACCGATGTGTTCTCCACAAGAACGCCGCTCTGGCCGGGCATGACGCGCACGTATTGGATTTGGATGCTCCGTATACGCGCGCGCGCGTGTGGTTCAAACAAGGAGATTAAGCTGCGCAATGAGGGCGGGCTTTTGTAAATGCTAGTTTTTCTGTCATTATTTGCGCACGTACGGTGTCTTTAATTTGTTGCAACTAATCAATCTAGCCTTATATCCCAACCCAGCAAACAGTTGTCGTGCATGCTCTTGCAATTTGCAACGAGTAGGGGCGTCGAGTTCGAGGGCATAACAGCACATTCAACCTCCTCATAGGTGTCTCATGTACGAAGAGCTGAATGAAAGCAGGAAACGTTCCTGTGCTGATCACGGATTACTACATTGCTTGGTACCCTGAAAAAAAAAATCTAATATATCCAGAGAAGTGGAGCCACATAGTTGAGGACCACTCGTGTAGTCATGCATTTCGTTCTCATACCTTTAGCGTGCATGACTTTGTTGTACACCAAGGATGCGAATAACTGCTGTCAAAAATATTGTGTCTGCAGTTGACCACATTAATTTCTAGTGTAGTCAAAACATATATAGACAGTGAAAATATGGACATCTATTACACGAAAAGGCAATTGCAAAAAAACAACAACGAATGTAGGTAAATGGCCGAAACACTGGGAGGCCCCAACTTGACTACCATCTAGGAGACAACAAGAAAGAAGATAAACTGCACAGAAATAATTTCTTTTGCAGATGGTGCCGCACCATATCAGAGCCAATGGAAAAAAAATATTGACACATCAAGGTTTACACTCCAGTCTCAGAACTATACAACGCACTTGGAATTGAACAGGACCTTCTTTCCATCCTCTCATAATCAGCTAATGCTTGCAAAGTCGTCAAATGATGCATTTTTACATCTCAGCACCGCTATATCAAGAACCTTAAATTCAAAAATCAGAAACACGAAAGAAAAAAAAAGCCAAGCCATACAAAAAAACCACCATTTTTCTCTCTCTCTTGATATTTCTATAAAATCGTATTATATAGCTGCCCTGTTTTATAGCTCTTCATAAAAAAATCTGATATGCACAGGTGTAGTATTTACAAACAGTGAGTATAATTCCCACAAATTATGAGCACTTGATATACTGCTATCATATGCCAAAACAAGAGTACGCTCAGCTGCCATTTCAACAATGCAGCTGCCATAGTATGCTCTGATCACCTTTCAAACAGTAAACCAGAAAGCTATTAAAAATTAGTAGATGTATATGAATGAGATACACAAACTGATGAAGTGCAACTGTAATTAAGGAGGGGAGATCTGCCTTAGTTGAACATAAATTAAAAGTATCATGCTGCGAAAATAAATTATGCGTCTGACAATAGTTGAATCGAAACAGAAATCAAGTAACATTAATATTTCTACTTGAGAGTTGGTGCAAAACAACAAGGATCTGCATTCTCTCTGTATATGGTGATAATCTCATTTTGTTAGGAACTAGGAAGCAGTGGCGGAGCTACAGCCGGGCTCCAGGGTGGGCCGCAAAGGAAAAAACTAATGGGCTGTTGACCTGCAGCACAACTACAGTATGGGCTACAGTATATAAAACAGCTGATTTGCAAAATCTCAGGGTGGGCCGAGGCCCACCCGTCCACCCGGCTGGCTCCGCCACTGCCGGCAGCAGCCTGTTTTTCTTCTCCTCCTTCTGC